>BMAU01018542.1:0-203059 GCA_019973935.1 Trichonephila clavipes
AGTTTAACAGAAATTTCATTCCTTGCCCTTGTTCTCAAATATATGGCTTCGCCATATGCCCTTTTGCTGGCGACGCAAAAGCTATGCAACTCTACATCATCTTCCAGCAGAGTAGAATCTAGAACTAGTCGAGGTATTTTTAGATTTCGTAAGTGGGGTAGCTCCTCACACCATTTTTTCCACTCCTTTTCAATATGTGTTGGCAAAGGGTCGTCCCATTGAATTTCTTCTTTCCAGAGATCTTGAAGGAGCTATTTCATTCTAACGGTGAAAGGAGAAATTAACCCTAATGGGTCAAAGATCTTTCGAACTGCTTGCAGTATGAAGCGTTTCGTATTTTTATCTAAGGAAACAAATTCCAATAGACTTTTAGTATCTGTAGTCAAGTAATCTTCATTAGTGTTCCATGATAGTCCTAGGACCTTTGTTCCATTTGCTCCTAAACTTACAGTTTCATGTACAGGATGTACATTAAAATTTTCTTTCTTCCATTGCTCCATTAAATCAGCATCATTAGTAATCCATTTTCTGAGATCCATTCCAGCAGCTTCCATAATATTTTTTGCTCTTCGTGAAGTTTGAAGAGCTTCTTCAATTTCGTCACCACCGGAAATAAGATCGTCAACGTAGAAATTTCTATCTAAAAGTTCTACAGTGTGGGGGAATTCATGTTTATATTTCTCAATATGATGCCTAATCGTGGCTGCCAGAAGAAATGGACTTGAATTAACACCAAAATTTACTCGATTAAAACGGTATACCTGTAGTTTAAGCCTTTTATGAACACACGGTTCTTCATCACTCCAGAGAAATCGAACGGCATCTTTGTGTTCGTCAGCAAGACAAATTTGTAAGAAAGCTTGTTTAATATCAGAACAAAAGGCTCTTGCATTCAATCTAAAATTAATTAATATGTCTAAGAGATTGGTATTTAAATTAATTCCTGGCCATAAACAATCCTTTAATGAGAGTTTTTTATTTTGATGACTTCCAGCGTTAAATACAATTCTTGTTTTTGATGTTAAGCGACCGCCTTTTCTTACGGCCTGATGAGGTAAATAGAATACAGGTTTTTTTAACTTGTTATCTGTAATTTCGGTTTTAACTTCTTCTATAATACCCTGTTCTGTGTAATCGAATGATTTCACGGTATTGCTGATATAATTCCGAATCATGACCAAATCTTCTCCATAAATTTTGGAAACGTTGTTTAGCTAGGGGATAATTATCGGACAATTTATTATAGGATTTTCTAAAGGGAAGTTGTACGATATAACGGCCTTTTTCGAATTCAACAGTTTCTTTAAAAATTTCTATAGCTTGATCCCTTTCATGAAGAACTGGATCATCTCGTATCCCCAAACCCTCTAAATCAAAAAATAATTTTAAAGTATCTTGAATAGAGTCATTGTTTACTAAAAAACACTGTCCTTGTTTATTAATTTGTCTTTCTTCAAATTTACCACACGCAATCCACCCAAATTCGCTTTCTTTGAAAATTAACTCTTCATTTACTTTATACGTATTCTGTTTTAAATCTTTAAAAAATATATGAGCGCTAATCAAAGCGTGAGCTTCGTTTCCTTCATAAAACGATTTGTCAGCCAACGTCAAAAACTTTGGAATTTCCACCTTGGAATTATCTAAACTTGAGGAGGGTGTAAATTCAGTTATATATATTTTGTCTACAATCAAAAAATCTACTGGTTCAGCAAAACTGCTCTCTTCGTTTGAAATAATTGTTTTTAATTTCCATTTTATGTTCTGTGATAATCCATTTAAACCGGATACTGGTGTCTTTATTTTTTCCTTTTTTATTCCTAAACAATTACTCATTCTTTCTGTAAGTACACAAATATTGCTCGCGGTATCGAGTATAGCTCTTAATTTTATGTTTTGATTATTTGCTCTGCGAACATATATTTCTGCTGTTGAAAACAGAACATTTTTTTTATTTATTTGATCAGGCCATGTGTTATTACTCAACACTGATGCCGGATTATTCTGATTAGAATTCTTGTTAACTTTTTCGCAATATTCTTTTTCATTTCCGTTATCTAAAGGATTTTTTATTTTCGATTTATTAGAATTTCCAGTACAAATCAAATAACTGTGTGAATCACCGCATTTGCATCCATATTTGGAAAGGCAATTAATTTGAATATGGTTAGATTTTAAACACAAATTACAAAGTTTGTGTTTGCAAATGAATTTTAGTCTTTCGTCAATACTTAATTTTAAAAAAGTAGACATTTACATATTGGATGTTGTGACTTACACACTATACAATTTTTTTTTTATTTCCCTTTACTATGAAACCTTTTGGCTTAGAATTGTTGGCATACATTTTATTTGGGTTCACTTTAGCATTTCTATCAACAGACACAGACAATAAAACGGATTCCCGTTGTTCTAAGAATTCAATAAATTCTTGAAATGTAGGGACGGTTTTGGATTTATGTGATAATTCAAAATTTCTTCTCGATTTTCTATCAAGTTTTTCAACTAGAATATTAATAAGTAAAACATCGGATAATTTATTTTGCTTATATTTAAGAACTTTTAATGCTAGTAAATTTTTTTGAACGCAATCAATCATATTTCTAATTTCTGTGGAATTTTCATTTTGTATTTTTTCAAGCTTCAAAATATTTTGAATATGAATATTGATTATTAATCGTTCATTTTCGTATCTATTTTCTAAAACTTCATATAAGGAATTAAAATTATCAAAATTACTGCATAAGTAATTAACTTCATGAGTTTAACAAGATCTGAGGTAGTAGAGCTTCTGAGATTCACTCAGTAGTATGTTATCCGTGATCAAATCGTCAAATTGGATTTTAAATGAACTAAATTCTTCGTATTTTTCCAAGAACTCGGGTAAAACTAAAGGAGGTATTTTAGTTTTTATTTCGAAATTATCATTTGTTTTCATTACTGCCCCAGAACTTGATTTCTTAGAGGAATCAAGGAGGACTTCAAGAAAATGGAGATCTTCGTCGATGGCAGTTAATTCTGCATCTTTCACATTCGGAATGGCGTAATAGTTGTTCCGAAGTTCCTCCACTTTTTTTGCAGTTGAATCAGACTTTTTAGCTTTACTTTTATTCGACCGAATCGGTTTCTTCGTTGACACTTTCAATGAACGTTTCAATTCTGCTTATTTTACCTTCCAAGGTACTTTTTAATCTGTTTTGCATATCCATAATCCACTGATCGCTCCTGGCACGAGCGGAACCAGAATGTTTATTTTTAGTTTGTTTTTGTTACATCGACGGCTTCTTTGAAGATTGGATTTTGGAATGCAAGTTCCTTGCGTAACAGAATAAAAATTGCGGTTGAATAAAAATAAAGCTAAGAAGTCTGATTCAACTGCAAAAAAAAAAATTAACAACGTTTCTAAAACTTATGGAGAAGATTTGGTCATGATTCGGAGTTATATCAGCAATACCGTAAAATCATTCGCGATTACACAGAACAGGGTATTATAGAAGAAGTTAAAACCGAAATTACAGATAACAACAGATTTTTTTACCCAATTACACCAATTTTTTTAGAATTTAAATGGATAGGCTGGTTAAAGAAATGTATAGAACAAAATACTCAAAGACTACAGTCGGTCGAAAAAATATCTGAGCACCGTGACTCTTTCAAAAAATTATTGGAAATGGAAAACGACCTTTTTTTGAAACAAAAACAATCTTTGTTGAAACGAAAACGAAATTTGTTGAAACCACCTCACTTGAAATGAATCATGAAAATCATCTAATTTAACCCTCTAACTGGATACCTTCCTCCTGAAAAGTTATTCCGAAAGCGTTTTACTCTTATATTGCTATTCCCTTCAAAAATGCAACAGACTTCAATTCTTTCCCCCTTTTAAAACTTGGGAGGTCGAAAGGGGACAACTTTATGACTTAGTTCGGCGTCTTTAATCATTGAGAACCAGGATAGCAATCGTTTACAGCTAGCTGTTAAGTTGCCTTGGGCAATCTTGTATGAAAACCGTAGTTCCACTCTGTCGTTTTCCCCCTAGATTCAGTCACAGTAAAATTAAAACAAAATGCAGGGTAAAAAAACATGAAATAAATGGCGTGTTAAAAGTTGAAAAAAAGTTATATTTTCTTCAAAAAAAATTTATTTTTCAGTCATTTTTTAAAAATAAAAAAAAAATATTTTGGAATTGCGATTTGAACTAGAAAAAAGCATCCTGTATTCATTTTTGAATATGAGAGTAAGAAAACGCGCTCACTTTCCTGTTTTTAAAAAAAGTTATGAGGTAAAAAGAGTAAAGGCCCTAACTTTTTTTTAAACAATAAGCATATAGTGATGCATATATATTTATGAAATAAAACAGATCTTTCTCTATTCAATTATATTTTTAATTTAGAATAACATAAAAAATTATTTCAATACTTTTAATTTATTTAAATTTAAATCATATAAATGATATTTTTATGTTAACTGAATATTTTTCGGAAAAAATCTAAATTTTCATTCCTAGTGCTCTCCTTTTCGAACACCTTGTATTAAATAAAAATTTCTTTTCTGCATCTGCATTTGTGATGGACATAACACACATTCAGTCAATAATTTTTAATTTTAATGGGGGATATACTTCTTCAAATGCGCATGACAGTACTTCTAACCATTTTCTACTCAAGTTAAATTTCTTATCTTTCTGTTTCTTTTATTACAAGGAAAAATGTCACACATCGATAACTACATTTTCACACAATTCAGTCATTACAAATTCTATTGTGAGAAAAGTTCTCCCTAATTAATTTTGTCTTTCAAAACAGTACACTTAGAACAATTTTGTTCAGTGAAGTTAACCGACAGTTCCACAATGTATTCATACCAAATTTTAAAAACAAATTTAACACTTGAAAATGTATCCTGTATTAAATTTTTCAGTATACACAAATATTTCCTGCTGTAGGGAAGATATAGTATGAGAGATGTGGTGTGCGGTTGTGAAAGAATGTTTTCGTACGCGTGTAGACTATTTTTGAAAATTTAAATATCACTGAAGCTGATCATATAACTGCAAATGAGCCTTATTTTAATGTGTGCTGGTATCAAAGTAAAACACTTTACAATATTAAAGAGACTATGGGTTTATACTCAATATCAAACTATTCGCAAAATGGCTTACAACTTCTATTCAAATTGTAAAGAAACTGAAATATAAATATATCTTACTGCAGTCAAAAATATTCATAATATGTAAGTATCCTATTCCTCCACTTATTTCTGTACATTTTAAAAACTGTAGCTGAATGCAATTTTTTATATTTATAAACGAAGCATAACAGCTCACACAGTCATAAAAATGTCCTTATCATTTTTAAATATACTACTATAAAACGCATATGGATTGTAAGATCAGTTGTAAAATCCTAAAAGCTTTTAGAGGAGCTAAAAACATGTAATTTTGAATTGATCAAATTTTTAATATAATACACAAATATACATGTTATTAAGCAAATACATTTGAAAAATCAAACTTCCTTCTGAAATAAACGTAATTGAAAGAAAAATGTTTAATTGCAAATGAGTGAAGATACATGTTTATCTAAGGGGTATCCCCAAAGTGAGGTAATCCTCAAACTTAAGACTCAAACTCAGTGGCACGACAATCCATGAGAGCCAGGAACTACTGTGCCCACATAATACACGTGACCATTGGACGCTGAGGTGCATAAACAGCTGTCCCGATTTGGTGGTCTGTCTGAAGGGAGACCTTCAGTGTTTAAGACCCGAAGCAAGCTTGGTACTTATTTATCGACCCAATGTAGCGGGGATGAAAGGCAGAGTCGACCTTGCGCAGCCCGTTAATAGAACCCCAGACCTGTGGTGTGGAAGCACTATACACTACCATTAGATCCTATTCGGTGAAAAATAAAATTTAATGTTAGAACCTTATATAAATCCCTAATGAATTTAGGGAGTCCAAACTTTTTTTCATGTAAACTGTTTAGACGGAAATGGTTAATTATGAACATTTCACAAGTTGCATAAATTAAAATTAACCGTTATACTTTACAAAAATTTTTAAGGGTGCAAAAGGTGTATTTCGGCTGCACGAATTAATTTAAAAGGAATACGGTTACAAAAAAGTAGTACAAATCTATCTAAAGTAGGGTTGGTTACCTTACATATTGTCAAACACAACAATGCATTGGAAGCCAATTCCACAATTCGTTGTTATAAAAATGTATGGAAAATTACAAGATTTATTTTTGCATTTGTAATTTATATATATATATAATTTTTCCTGGGAACTTTAAAAGCTAGAGCGGCATCCATGAAAACCGCGGTTCTCTCTCTGTTTTTCCAGATCGCCCCTAACTAAGCCGGCTCTGCCATAGTAAGTGAAAATGCCGGATTTTGTTTGTCAAGATCATTTTATAGCAGACTGCATTTTTCATGTATTTTAGATGGTCGTTTTATATTTTCTACATCACTATCTTAATGTCTGAATTTAAAATTACATAAAATTCTTGACATTCGCATCAATGACCATGATAATTTTTATTAGTATATGAATGTGTCATCAAACGATTACATGACTAATATTAACATATTATTTTAACCATTTCATTAATATTAAGTATAACATAAAACGCAGACAAATTTTCTGAACTTTAAAATAAATATTTCGAAAACTACTTCAGATATACTCAAAATTTTTCATTCCTACGCTTTAGCTTCTCAGTTTTGCTTCTATGTAAGAATTTATTGTAATTGTATATTCATCAATTTTTTAGTATATTTTTTGCTCTTAGCATGCAGTTTTCAACTGAATTGTATGAAATCTTCGAAAAATATTAAAAGATACCAAAGAAGCTATATAATAAAATTTGAAATTTTTATTATACTCAAACAATTGCTAAAACTTATGGTAAATAATTTTCAACTGCGCGATGCATTTTTTTTTCGAAATTTCAAATGGAATTTCTAACATAAAATTTCTAGCTTTATACGGTCGAGATTTCAAAAAATATCCAGATTTTATTTACTTATTCAGTTAGCCTTTAAAAAAGATAAATGTTGAGGTATTTTGTATAAATAGATATTTTTGAACAATAATTCGAATGTTTTTGAATAGGTCGAATTTAAAATTGATTTTTATGTTTATTTATATGCATAAATGTCTACTGTAAATGTTTCCGTATATTTTTGATTACCATTTATTCAAACATTCAAGTTATAAAAAAAATGTGTGAAAATCTTCATTCATGTTGTCTTTGATGTAAACTGAAGTTCAAGCACATAAAATTCAAATATTTAATTCGGTGTATTTTAACAATAAGTAACTAGGCATTGTAGTTAAACTTCCCTGAACACTTGGGCTTTGAAATCTAAAAAAAAACAACTAATAAATCTTAATTAGTTTTTTTTTCGTTATTTTTTTTTATCAAAGTGTAAGAAAATGTTTCAAATGATTTGATGAAGTTTAAACTTATTCATTTTTAGTGGTTGGAAAATTGAAAAGGTTTCAAATTTTAAAGAGTTTGGTGTTTTATTAATTTTTTCGGTATCTTATAATAAAATAATCATGTTCCAAAAACTGAAAGCTTTGATTAAAATAAGAAAAATGAAGCTAAAGAATATACTTAGTAAACACTTCCTGAGGTCTAAAGAAATTTCCCCCCGATTTTTTACGATTTCCCCAGGGTCAAAACACGGGGTTTCCTGGGAGCCATAAAACTTCCCCTCAGTGTCCTGTTGTGTTGCTTGCACCGTCCCCAATTATCTTTCAAGATGTTAAACTTTAAAAAGGGGAAAGGATTTCAGAAAAGTGCAGCTAATCCGCTTTTGAAAACCTTACTTGATAGCAGAAAAATCAGTGCAGTCCATTTTCGAAGCATCTTTACACTGATGGAATTTTCCGTGCTATCCGGTTAGAGGGTTAAATCGAAAACCATCTCATTTAAATCGAAAACCATCTCATTTAAATCGAAAACCATCTCATTTAAATCGAAAACCATCTCATTTAAATCGAAAACCATCTCATTTAAATCGAAAACCATCTCATTTAAATCGAAAACCATCCCATTTAAATCGAAAACCATCTCATTTAAAAAGATCTCAACACCGTATTTTTGTTCTTACTTTTTAGTTTCAAACGACTCTTTTTACATGACTCTTGTCCCCTTTCCCCCTACTTTTTATCCAAAACTTGCATTTAAGATTTCAATCTAAAAGGAACGTTAAAAGGGCTCTTTTGTATGACAATTGTCTTCTTTTTAAGGGAACCAGGACATGCTCGAAAGAGTAAAATGCCAAAATTAAGACCCTTTGTTTATGAGACATATATCATTTAAAATTTCCAATAGAGCTTAGATTTTTTTATGTCTATAATAAAGATAATTTAATTATTCTGTAGAACTACAAAAATAACTTTTACTCCAAAATTTTTTTTTACTACTTAATTTAAGTAATACATAATTTTTGAGAACTCGTAATATATACTTATGTTTAGGTACCATTTTTTAAAAAAGTATCCTTTTTTTATGCAAAATAATTTTTAAACATATATAAAACAATACATAAAATACAGTGAAACCCTTTTTTTAGTAAAATTTTAGTATAGTTTCTTTAAAAAAATTATGAAACTTTGAAATTTGAATTTTTTTTATTTTTCTGCTTTTTTTATGCATAAAACAATTTTTAAAAAATTAGGCACTATTTTAATAGAAAAAAAAGTAGGTTCACTATATGCATAGGCATCTTGTATAGAAGTATAAAAAATCAGGAATCATATAGTGCAATAGTTTTTTTTTTTAAATGTACCTAAGTGCAAAAAAATATGCTTTTGAGAAAAAGTGAAAAAACTAAAAAAAAACAATATTTTCACATATTATACACTTAATTAGTATTTCCTTGCCTATTTTTATATGACTAATAATAATCCTTAACCATTTTCTAGAGTTACAAAAGTAATTTTAAATTCATATGTTTTTTTCCCTTTGTTTTAGTTAACATGAACATAATTTTCGAGATCTTGTAATACATATTTTCATGTATAGGTACCATTTCTTACAAAAATATTCTTTGAATATACAAAAAAATTTACAAATATATATAAAGTAACATATTAAACATAATGAATCTGTTTTTTAACTAATTTATATATATAATTGCATAATTTCTTAAAAATAATCATAAAACCTTAAAATTATGAAAATCTTAATTTTCTTTTTTTACATATAAAATCAATTTTCAAAAAATTAGACACATACTAAAAGATATTTTGTTCACTGTATGCACATGTATCCTGTTTAGATATATAAAAGGTTTCAAACAATATGCTACACAATAGTTTTTTAAAGTGTACCTAAATTTAAAAATATTAAACATTCGAGAAAAAATATAATAAAACTTAACAAAAAAATTTCTCCTTACATTATAGATTTGATTAATATTTCCCTGCTTGGTATTCATTTTCTTCATCTAAATTCTGTTTATCCATTTTCCTTTTTAAAGACCTTCCTTTATTTCTGGCTTCCAATGACACTTTATTTACTATACGTTCAGCCTCAAAAATTCGTTTGTTATCAATTATAAGTAAGGCACGTTCCGTGTTGTATCCTGGTTTAATGCCCAGAGCTTCAAAGACTTTTATCCTACTTACATATCCATCGTTAAAACAAATTACAGCATCCATAACTCCAAATTTCAAAGTTTTAATGCCAACAAAAACTGTTTTAGGAATTCGCTCCCAAATACATTTGTTAAAACTTTCATTGGGATTTTGTGTTCTTCCATGAAGGCACTTTTTCAATAAGTCCTTCTCTGTGAGATCCCGAAACACTTTTTTCACTTTCAATAAAATTGACTCAGGTAAAGAATGCTTGTGAATATAAAATTCCCCCGTAACAATGCTACGGTTATAACCGCACCAGCTATCCTCACCAAGAGGACACAAAGCGTGTTGAGGATTATCCTCAGTACTTAGTTTATGAAAATAAATAGCCCATATGGCTCTTTCATGTCCTCCACAGATGACAAATTTTTACGGATTGCTAGCCCATAATAATGTTGGATTGAGTCCACTTCTTTAAGCGTTAACCGTCCACGTCCCGAAATATTTTTCCCATCTGATAGCTTAATGCCTTTTCTCATTTTTAGAATGTTTCTCAGCCTTGTGCCCATACGTTTTTGCACATGGCCAACACATTCTAATTTTTCAACTTCTGTGTCGCCATATACTTTTGCTTCTTTTATAGTAAGAAATCCTTTTGAGTCCCCATCACCAAGATACTGCGTATAACATGCTTTTCGTGATGTTTCAGATCGCTGAAATATACTTAATACCCCCGACATTCCATTCCCCCACTGAATCCTTCGTAATTTTTAGCACAATTTTCACATGGTTTTTTTTTTACCCTTACATGAAGAACAATATTTTGTGAGAGCTTCAAAGTCGATAACCTTTCCGTTCTCAACAGACGTAGCACATACAACTCCATTTAATGAAGAATAGCCTCTTTTATGCCATGTGCCATCCACAGCCACAGCTATATTTGAATTATTATCATTCGCTATGACTGCTTCGTAAACAGCTGCATTCATGGAGTCTTCACTAATTGTTTTTAAAACATTTAAAAACAAAGAATTATGGCGTTCAAACTTTGCAGGTGGTGGAGGCAAATTCATGAGCCCACAGAATATTCGAGCAGCAGCTCCACCTTTCCCAATAGCTCTCATTCCATTTGTCAATATTAGGTTAACATCATAACATTTATTTGATATTTTTGATGACATTGTGCTCGTCGATTCCCCACAGTTGTGACAAATTATTTCCAAACTCACAGCTAAACCTCTACGACTTTTTAAATCTTCTCTCAGCTCAATTTTCTCTGAAGAACAGCAATATTTACAACATAAGGGATTTTTCATAAGGGAAGATAATAAATCCAGTTCAACAATTATGTTTACATTTTGAGAATCTTGTTCTTTTAGTAAATCCGGTATTTTAATTTTTCTCCTAGAAGCACTTTCCACGGAATTCAAAAGCAATTCTTCAGTCGATTTAGACTTTTTATGTTGATTGCTACTATACTTCCTTCTGCCAATTTTTTTTTTATTCTTGGCATAATTACTCGTTTAAAAAAGTTAAGATACTTTTAAAATCTTATGAATATTAATAATTATAAGTAAAAATAAATATTTCTTACGAAAATTAATGTAAAATTAAGTAGTTGTATGCCACAAGAAACTTCGGAATAGACGAACTCGGTTCAAAACATTGCCATAAACCGAAATTTAAAGTAAGAAATTTTGTCACACAGCTTGGAACAATAGCTCACGCACAAGCGTGGCTAAAAAGTAGCGGGGTTAACATTCAAACGAAAAAAACAATCAAAAGTTAATATAGATAAAACACAAGGGAAACTACATATTTAAAGTTCAAAGGGGCGTGTCAAAAGGGGCGTGGCCATTTATTTACATTTTTATTTTTCATATTTTAGGGCTATTTTATCAACAAACATATAAGTATTATACATTTTTAGATTCAGAAAAATAAGCACTATTTTTTAGAACTAAAATTGGAAAATCGATTATTTGAAAGTATATGATGTCCCTGTTCCCTTAATCAAAAAGTTGTGTTTAGGGTCTCGATTCAATATTGTCTTTCTAAGTTCTACTGAGAACAACCATGTATGAAAAGTATAAAATTTTTCAGAATTCTCCAAAAAAATATTTTAGCACGGGGCGAGAGAAAATTTTTCATTCCATCCCAGACAGACTATTTAGACAGGGGTCATCCACAAATGAAATTTAATGATGTCAAATGAAATGTATGCATTTTGGTGAAAAAACGAGGGATCAGCCCACTCAACGAGACAAACCCTAACATACATCTCTATGAGAAAACAGAGGATATGCCAATTCAACGAGACAAGCCCTCCCATCTGGGTGAGAAAACAAAGGACATGCCAATTCAACGAGACAAGCCCTCCAATCTGGGTGTGTGAAGACGACAATAGATAAGTTTAATCTATATTATTTCAATCTCTTGGTGTATTTAAAACTCTAATGATGTCATGTGAAACGATTCCTATTGGCTGGTGTATGTTGTGATAATGTTTTAAAAAAAGATGCCATCCAACGTTGGCATATTGTGTCTTGAAAAAAGGGGAACCGAGTCGACTCTTGTGTCGATTCGATCCCCCTTTTTTCGGTAATTTTTTTCTCTCACTTTACTAGATGGGCCGTCTGTCTTTTGCATTCAGCATGCAGCTTGTCAAAATGCTGCAGGTATCGTGCAAATCGATAAGATTTCACCATGGTGCACTCGGATATATCATAATCCTCGTGCACCTCATCGTGCAGGTGGTCCGGCAAGGTGCAGTCATTCAAATCCCGGAAATGGGGCAGCATTTCCAAGTTGATGGTAAAAATCCAAGCTTTTTAAAAATCTTTCTCTGGTCCGAGCCCTTGACGACAAAGAGGCATCTGTTTCCTTGGGCCAGGTGACAAAACTTGCCCCGGACGCAGAAATGCAGGTATTCCAGATGCACGGATCCGGGCAGGTGGCTTTTCAGGCTGAGCCGTTCATTAATGTACCGGTTGGCTCGTCTGTCTTTGTCTGTCGTGAGGAGGTTGGAGTGATCCACGTGATACAAATTTTTTTTGGATCTTTGCCGTCCTCCGGTATGCTGGCAATAGACAATTCGATCGGAACAGGCTGACCACCATGGTGAAACACGTTGGCATGGGCAAAAAACGCTAGATGAGACATGTTGCTAAATGAGAATGTCTCTGGTGGATGAGCGCTCGCCTTTTATACTCTGCTGGGGTCACGTGAATCGATTCCTATTGGCTGAATCTTTTCCAATCTTGAATCACAAAATACTGATGAAAGAAATCTTTTCATTCAGCGCCAAGGTTCCACAATACCGATGAATCAAACAGCACGATTCAGCGCCAAGCTTCCACCATATAGATAAATCAAACAGCACGATTGAGCGCCAAGGTTGCACCATACAGATGAAGCAAACAGCACGATTCAGCGCCAAGGTTCCACCATACAGATGAATTTAATCTTGGTGCATCCAACAGCACACGTTTTTAAAATACGAATGAATTTAATCTTGGTGCATCCAACAGCACGATTCAGTGCCAAGTTTTAAAATACAAATGAATTTATCCAACAGCACACGTTTTTAAAATGTGCATTTCAATCTTGGTACATTATTTGACCCGAAAAAAGGGGGACCGAGTCGACTGTTGTGTCGACTCGATCCCCCTTTTTCCGGGCCAATGTCTATTTACTGTGTCAATACCGTCACTTTGTAGCTTCATTCAGCATGCAGCTTATTAAACTGCTGCAGGTATTTGGCAAATTGGTAGGATTTTAGCATGGTGCAGTACGAAATGTCCTCTTCCTCGTGAACACCCTCATGCCCAGGGTTGGGAAAGGTTCCATCGCAAATGTATTTGAATTTCGGCTGGTTCTCCAGGGCCATGGTATACAGCCCGAGCTCTTGAAAAAATTTTTGTTGCTCCCCTCCTTTGACTACCATCAGGCCCCTGTTTCCTCGGGGAAGCTGACTAAACTTGCCCCTCACGCAAAAGGGTAGGTATTCCACGGGCACACTCTTGGGTAACGGGCGGTGTACCAGACGAAGACAGGCATTCTCTTGGCAGTTGGATCGAAAATCTTTGGGCTTGGAAGTTTGCCCGGCATGATTCACGGTGATGCACATGATTTCGGGATTGCTGCCTTCTTTGGGAATCGTGGCAATGGACAATTCGATGGGCACTGGCTTGCCCTCGTGATGAAACACGTTGGCATGCGCAAAATAGGCAGGTTGACTCAAAACAGACATGTTGCTTCAAAAAGCAGAATGATTCGAGCGGCGGGTGGCTCGCTTTATATATGGTCGAGGAGCGTGACGTCAGAGGGCATCCCATGGGACAAAGCCTTTTCATGCGATCGCTGCACGTGTTTTTCCAAAGCCCGCTTCCAAGGTTGGAACAGGTTGGTTGCGCCAAGGAACAGGATCGTCTCGATGCATTTCCCAATCGTCCAACCACGTCAACCATTTCACGTACACGTCTGCGACTCGAGGGCAGTCTGTAAAATCCAAACTATACGCATCCGTAATGTGAGGTTGATAAGCCTCCCAAACTCGGTGAGAGGGAGGACGACCCACTTGAAAGAATCTCAACTCAACCCCTTTGTCCCAGGTGAGATCCAAATGACTCGTAAACACAATCACCGTTTTTCCAAACGACCGAGGAATGTGCACCCCAAAGTTGGGTTCAAAAAGGATGGTATAAGGATAGTCTGGCTCGTAATACGTGACTCTATCTGGCCACCGATCCAGATTTCCAAATACGATAGTGGTGCAATGTCGTCACTGGTCCAACAAGTGTTGTACCGAAACCATTTTTTTACATGCTCTTGTCTCCAAGCTTGGTATTTTTGGACAAAAAAAAGGAGACGGGTTTCGGGCAAAAATGAAATTTATTTACAAAAAATATTTACATTAAATAATATTTACAATATTTACAAAAAAATAATTACGTGCAAGGCAAACAATTGCGTACTGACAGATTCAACTGCTCAATCACTTTAAACCCAGTAGTTTGTTTCACTTTTTTTTTCAGATTGATGCGGAATGGCACACATGCCTTGCACGGTAATCCAACGATGACATGTGGTCTGATTACAAAACGGACATTGCCCCAGCTCGCGTCTATTGGAATTTAACAACATCACAGGGGTTCGCTTGAATGGGCTCGAGGAGATCCAACTGGCTTGGATGTCCTTAAAGGTTTTTTAGAATGTTGGTCGGTGACGCAAATGGTACCGACATTCAGATGGTGTAAAAATTTAAACAGTTCGTGGGGACATTCCCGATCCATGGCATACGAGACGACTCCGTTGGTCAGCGTGAAACCACTGTTTCTAATACACAACAGGGCCAAACCTTGGCTGTGGAAAAAGACTTGGGCATTTTCCTGGGAAGTGGGCATCAATTGCTGTGCGTAAGGGGGTCTTTGAAACACTCTGGGTTTGAAATGATGCCTTTGATACGGGGACTGAAATTGGGTCTCCTATACAACCTGGGATATCGTGGCCTTTGTTCCTCATTACATATTTTCTCATTCCTTCGTTATTCATTCTATATTTCCTCGTTCCTTCGTTCTTCATTCTGTGTTTTCTCATTCCTTCGTTCCTTGGATCGCGGAGAACGATGAATGACTGAATTAACCTTCTTGACAGGTGGATCAGGTGATTTAGAAACAACTGGTGGCTTAGAATCCACGGGTTCTTTCAAAGGTGACTCGAGATCCGTAGATTGTTCCATGGGATCTTCCAAAGACGAATCGGAAACGGTATATTGCTCCATGGGGGTAACGAATCATAAATCACTTCATGGGATGGAGAAGCCATTGGTGTTGGCACACTGAACATGTCAATAAAATCATTATAGTATGGTGAATTCATTTTTGCAGGAATGAGTATCATGAGATGTGCAAGATCTTTTAAACCCCACTGTCAAAAAATATTTTAATACAAAAAAATTTTTTTCGAGGTTATAAGCATCATTCACATATGTTTTATTTTTGAATGCCACCAAGTTTGTTCAGTCTGAGAAATTTGTTAGTGAACGAGAAAGTTGAGAGACAGCTGAAGGAAGTCGAGATAACCTTTTTACTCGACTGTTCCAACGCCATGGATTGGAAAAGATTCTGTTCACTCTTTTTCCGTGTATAATATCCTTTTCAATATTTTAATTTCGCATAACATACCTTGCAGTTTAGAGTTTAACTCTTGTTCTTTGATTTTCCACGCTTGTTCTTTGGTTTTCAACTCATTTTCTTTAATTTTCCACACGTCAATTTCCTTCTTTAATATATCATTTTCCCTTTGAACAAGGTCAATTTCCCTCTTCAATATATCATTTTCCCTCTGAATCATGTCATTTTTCTATTTCCTCTTGTTGAGTTTTGTACGTAATATCACTTTTTGGTCCATTGCCCATTCTTGTTTTGCATTTTCAATTTCATTCATAATATTTTATTGTTTGCGAGACAACTCGTACATTTCGTCTCTAATCCTTTGAAAGGAACCATTTCCCCCGTTATTTCCTTCCTTCAAATACAGTTTTTTGTTACCGTATAGATGCAAACACAGAGGGGTTCATTCCTCCGTTTCCTTGTAAAGCGGATGAAAGGGAATCACACAATTTAAAAATTTCCAGACCGTCACATGGATGGCACACTCCATTTGAAATTTCCCCACTCGTCAGATGTACGTTTAATCATCTTTTCCCAACTAGACACATCTTTATTGCCCACCTGCTCCCAAGGTATTTTTTCTATCCCTCCTGGGAACAAAGTACACAGAGAGGCAATGTTGTGCGGGTGCAAGGGTCGATTGATGTGAAAATGGGACCATTGTTCTAGATTCATCAAATTGTCTGAAATGTCGCCCTTGTCACACGACGATTTCGGTTGACTCACGTACATTATAGCTCGCACAAGATGACATGCGCTTTTAATCTTGATGCATTTCTTGGCCCGACCGCTGTTTGGAAATTCATAACGAATTTTTTCTTTCCAAATGTTTTCAAAAGAACTCTCTGGTTTACATACCAAAATCATGTGTCGATGTTGTATTTTACCCTTTTCATTCACCAATCCATCGCACAGACACTAAAAGGGTAAAATGACACATTGATCCCGAATTTTTTCCATTTCCCGGCAAAAAGTCTCAAAAATATCGTGTTTTACCGAAATGTGAAACCACTCCTAGTCTCCCCTCAGATAACATTCAACTATTCCCCAAACATCTTTTCCCAAGCCTCCATGAAATTCTATCCCCTTTTCCCACATTTCAGGTTTTTCAAACATGGAATCATAAAAACCTACACTATTCAATTTGCGACGACCAGCCATGTCCCGAGGATTGGATTGAAAGTGTTGACATTCACACGTTTCCACCTCTATTTCCTCTGCAACACCCTCCTCTTTTGCCTCCACAATGGCAGAGAAATCTTTTTCATTCGTTACGAAAAGCTTCAAACATGACACGATGTGATTCACATTGACGGAAAGATTCTTTCCCCCGCGATTCCACTGTCGACGTCCAAAACAAAAAATGCATTGCTTACGAGAATCCAATGTATGTGTTTTAGGGGAATGTTTATAATAAAAGTGACCCAATGTCATGGGCTCGAGACATTCAGAGCACACACACGGGATCGTTTGAATGCTTATGAAGATGCCTGAAAAAAGTCGTAAAAGTCAACTGTTCATTTACTTTTTCATTTGAAATATTTTCACACACAAAAGACAATACACGTATACCTCGCCTTATATTGTGCAACATTGTGCATAATTGCATAATTGTTTAACCCTGTTTTCTTTCAGAGTCCATCCAGAGCCACTTTCTGCTTCTCTCTCGTCGGGGTCGAGCCAATCAAAAACCACTTCCTGCTTCTCTCCAGTATAAAAGTAGGACTCGGAAGCCAGTCGCCTCATAGACATGGAGGCCGAGCAAGCATTTCGAGTATACCTGATACAATACCAGGGAGTGCATCTCTCTGATTACATTACGTTTATGACGCAGTTTCAAATAATTGTCAACGGCTTGCAACCTCCCGAGATTATTGACCTCCACACTGACACTGAACAGCGTATTGTGCAGCTGCTGACCAAAGTGCTCCCTAATCATAATTCTCTGCACATTCCTCGCATCAGAGCCTTTACTCGTACTGAACCAAAGGACGTGTCCAAGGACTACGTGGAGCAGGAGGCTTCCAAAGCAAAAGGAGCCTTCATTCAAGCTCTGTGGACTGTGTATATGAAATCCAGCTTATACCGTTTGGCATATAAGGCTTGGAAACGACATGGTCCGCAAAACTTGACCACTTGGACTCTATTGGCTCAAGCGGTGTTGGATGGATGTTATGCAGAGAAATGGCCCGATACCGTGTTTCAAGTGCCCGACGTCTGCTCCATCTGTCTGAGTCCGATGAACTGGCCAGAAAAGACACACTGTGGCCATGTGTTTCACTTGCGATGTTTGTTGCAACACCTGGACGTGAGTAATACCTGTCCCCTCTGCAGAGCACCCAACCCATTGAGAACATCCTAAAGACCGTGATGAGCCCCAGAAAAATGGGAGAACTGGAAAGGAGCATAGCTCTGGACCAGTTCTCCCATTTTTTGGGGCTGCTCTAGACGCCAAGGTTGGTTTCCAAAGCTTATCGGGAAGCTTGGTGCACAAGAGTTGTCTCGCCATTCCAATCATGTTTTTTAAGAGAGAGAGTATAAAAGTTTGACAGCCTTCCATTGCCATTCATTCACTCTCAGTGTTTCTTCAAGAGTCATCATGTGGTTCAAAATTCTCCTGCCTCATCAACACTATCCATTAGCTGCTATGATTGGAAAGGATGGCAAGCTCTACTTTAGACTGGTGGATGTTGGAGCCCTACTCGGTCGTTCCAAAGTATACGAATTTGCCAAACAATTCAACAGCCTCGTCATTCAAGGCAAAGATGTGTTGCCAGCCCACAAACAGTATCCCATCATGACGCAAAAGTCAAAACTGGTGACTCCCGATGTTGTCTTTAATATTTTGAATGCCGAACTGTCGTCGTTGGCCACGAGTTTTGCCATCAGTCTCAATGCGGGTTCTGCTCTGGTGGAGAACCCTAGCAACCTGTTTGTGGAGAGTTACAAAACTTCTCCCGTCTTGCATGTCCAAGACTCTCCCGTCCCCAATTCAATCTTGGTGAGACTGTGGGTCCAAACCTTTACCCAAAAGGTGCAAGATATGCGTCGGATGCAAAATGGATCCAAACCCTCCATACAGATGGTTTATGAGGCCTGCTTGAGGGCTGAGAGACTTTCTCTACCTGAGAGACCTGCTCAAAGACCTGAAAGAATGCCTACTCCATCCGCTGAACCTAAGACAATGTCACCTGCTGAACCTGACAGACTTGCTGAACCTGAGAGAATTCCTACTCACCCTGCTCAAAGACCTGAAAGAATACCTACTCCGCTTGCTGAACCTGAAAGAATACCTACTTCGCCAGCTGAACCTGAGAGACCACCTTTGGTGGATCCCTCTGTTTTCATGGATAATGTCGAGGTGACTCCACCCCTAATCACTCGTTGTGACAAGGGTACCCAGACCATTTCTCCCTACCTCCACGTCAAACGCCTCGATCTTGGAAAGAGACGCATGGAACAACCCTTGGCCCCTAAAAGACGCAAACAGGAACCCTCGGAGGTTTCAAACATTGTTTTGTGGGTGCCTAGAAATCATCCTCTCATGAAATTGGGCAACAATGGATTCATTATTCAACCCACCAATGTAAATGGTATCAATAAATGATTGATTGTTCAACCCTGTCTCTTTCCTTTCTTATTTGAAGGCCCTTATCACACATTTCCTTATCAGTCGACTTCCTCCTTCTGTCCACTATAAAAGCAGGGCTCAGAAGCCAGTCGCATCATTTTACTCTGAGTTATGGAACACGAATTGAAGAAGCAGAAGCAGACCTCGGAGATTACATCACCTTCATGATGAACTTTCGGAGCGTTTTAATTCGTTTGAAACCTTCCGAGGTGATTGAACTGGAAACCATCTGTGCCATGAACATTATTGATTTGATGATGGAAATCCTACCCTACCACGATCCCCATGACGTGCCTTGGTTTGAAAGTTTTTTCTTTTTCGAACCTGCCGACCTGGACAGTGAATTCATGGAGCAAGAGGCTTCCAAAGGGAAAGGCGCCTTTGTCCAAGCCCTATGGACTCAGTATGCCATCCCCAAACTGTACGGTTTGGTGTACAAGGCTTGGAGACGCTATAATGCTCAAAACTTGACCACTTGGACTCGTTTGGCTCAAGCAGAGTTGGACGGGTGTTTTGGGCAGAAATGGCCCGATTGCGTCTTCCAAGTGCCAGACTCGTGTTCGATTTGCCTCAGAACGATGCACTGGCCGGAAAAGATGCAATGCGGCCATGCATTTCACTTGCGTTGCCTCCTCCGACACCTGGATTTGAGCAACACTTGCCCACTCTGCAGAACACCCAACCCCCTGATGGCCCCTTAGACACTGTATTGAGCCCCAGAAAAATGGGAGAATGATTACTGGAAAGGAGCATACCTCGGGACTAGTAGTCGTTCTCCCATTTTTTTGCGACCCTCCTCTCGCCAACGATAGCCGAGAAGCATCCTTTTGGAAACTCGTAAAAAAATCCTTTTGGAAACTAGTTTTACAAACATTGTTAAAATTTATTTTATTCATTTCATCTGTATTTTATGAAATTATTTTTATTCCTTTTATTCAATTATTTTTAATTTTTATTCTTTAAATTTTCATCAAGAGACTCTCTTTATTATTACATAAACTCATGACGTCATACCTCAGAAACACAAAGGTTCCTTAATTTAATAAAATATAAGCCACGGATTCGGGCATGGTTTTGTGGGCACGGGTTTAGCAGGTGAAAAGGCATGTAAAGAGTCAAATGTTGTGCCTTTTTCAGGTAAATACTAGAGATTTGAAACAAAATTGAACCATGTTGAAGGATAGAAAGGGTTTAAGAGTGGGATCAAGAAAAACAGACCAAAGCATGCAATAGAATTGAACAAAACATAAAACAAACCATTTTTTTCATTGCTTTGATAATCAAGGTGAATATTCATTGGTTACACAATCATTTTTGGACAGACTCGGCGATGTGTTTAAATCCTCTACTTCTTTTTACACCATCTCAATGTCGATACCATTTGCGTCACCGACCAACATTCTAAAAAAAATTTAAGGACATCCAAGCAAGTTGGATCTCCTCGAGCCCATTCAGGCGAACCCCTGTGATGTTAAATTCCAATGGACGAGAGCTGGGGCAATGTCCGTTTTGTAATCAGACCACATGTCATCGTTGGATTGCCGTGCAAGGCATGTGTGCCGTTCTGCATCAACCCCATTTTTCATTCATGATTGGTACAAACACTCATCAACCCATTTTTCACTCGTAATTGGCTACTGATGACTCCACCCACATCCTGTTTTAAAGTATAATAGAAGACTCGTCTCGACGCTTCACGTCAGTCGACGCTTCACATCAGTCGAGCAGGATGGATCAAATTGATGCCTTTCCCGAGCACATTTCCACGACCGTGGTGCCCGTGACGCTGCCCGAGAAGCCCGACGCAATTGTATATGCCGCTCGGCAGGAACACGTCCGTGCTTGCATCATTTATCAGGAGCCGAATACAAAACGGATGTTTGTCTTGTTTTTCAAAGACAATTGGCATAAAAAAAAGACGCTGGTGGATAATTTCAAGCGTGCCATCCGAAACTCAAATACATTTGCGAACCTTTCCCAAACCCGTGCATGAGGGTGTGCACGAGGAAGAGGACATTTCGTACTGCACCATGCTAAAATCCTACCAATTTGCCAAATACCTGCAGCAGTTTAATAAGCTGCATGCTGAATGGAGCTACAAAGTGACGGTATTGACACAGTAAATGGACATTGGCCCGGAAAAAGGGGGATCGAGTCGACACAACAGTGGACTCGGTCCCCCTTTTTTCGGGTCAAATAATGTACCAAGATTGAAATGCACACTTTAAAAACGTGTGCTGTTGGATAAATTCATCTGTATTTTAAAACTTGGCACTGAATCGTGCTGTTGGATGCACCAAGATTAAATTCATTCGTATTTTAAAAACGTGTGCTGTTGGATGCACCAAGATTAAATTCATCTGTATGGTGGAACCTTGGCGCTGAATCGTGCTGTTTGCTTCATCTGTATGGTGCAACCTTGGCGCTGAATCGTGCTGTTTGATTTATTTATATGGTGGAAGCTTGGCCCTGAATCGTGCTGTTTGATTCATCGGTATTGTGGAACCTTGGCGCTGAATGAAAAGATTTCTTTCATCAGTGTCTTGTGATTCAAGATTGGAAAAGCATCAGCCAATAGGAATCGATTCACGTGACCCCAGCAGAGTATAAAAGGCGAGCGCTCATCCACCAGAGACATTCTCACTCAGCAACATGTCTCATCTAGCGTTTTTTGCCCATGCCAACGTGTTTCACCATGGTGGTCAGCCTGTTCCTATCGAATTGTCCATTGCCAGCATACCGGAGGACGGCAAATATCCAAAAGTAATTTGTATCACGGTGGATCACTCCAACCTCCTCACGACAGACAAAGACAGACGAGCCAACCGGTACATTAATGCAAAAGACAGATGGCCCATCTAGTAGAGTGAGAGAAAAAAAATTACCGAAAAAAGGGGGATCGAATCGACACAAGAGTCGACTCGGTCCCCCTTTTTTCAAGACACACAATATGCCAACGTTGGATGGCATCTTTTTTAAAAACATTATCACAACATGCACCATCCAATAGGAATCGTTTCACATGACATCATTAGAGTATTAAATACAACAAGATTGAAATAATATAGATTAAACTTATCTGTTGTCGTCTTCACACACCCAGATTGGAGGGCTTGTCTCGTTGAATTGGCATGTCCTTTGTTTTCTCACAAAGATGGGAGGGCTTGTCTCGTTGAATTGGCATATCCTCTGTTTTCTCATAGAGATGTATGTTAGGGTTTGTCTCGTTGAGTGGGCTGATCCCCCGTTTTCCCACCAAAATGCATACATTTTATTTGACATGATTAAATTTCATTTGTGGATGACCCCTGTTTAAATTGTCTCTCTGGGATGGAATGAAAACTTTTCTCTCGCCCCGTGCTAAAATATTTTTTGGGAGAAATCTGAAAAATTTTATACTGTTCATACATGGTTGTTCTCAGTAGAACTTTGAAGGACAATTGATTCGAGACCATAAACACAACTTTTTGATTAAAAAGTAGACAATAGTCATACAAAAGAGCTCTTTTAACGTTCCTTTTGGATTGAAATCTTAAATGCAAGTTTTGGATAAAAAGTAGGGGGAAAGGGGACAAGAGTCATGTAAAAGAGTCGTTTGAAACTAAGAAGTAAGAACAAAGTACGGTGTTGAGATCGATTTAAATGAGATGGTTTTCGATTTAAATGAGATGGTTTTCGATTTAAATGAGATGATTTTCATAATTCATTTCAAGTGAGGTGGTTTCAACAAAGGTCGTTTTCGTTTCAACAAAGATTGTTTTTGTTTCAAAAAAAGGTCGTTTTCCATTTCCAATAATTTTTTGAAAGGGTCACGGTGCTCAGATATTTTTTCGACAGACTGTATTACATTTTTGAAAACCTTTTTTTCTTAAATAATGAATAATTTTGTATTTGTGTCAGAAAATATTTAAAAGAAAGATTTATCGTGTAATTATGAAAACATTTAAAAATTAATTACTGAATTTGATTGTAAAGATGGAACTATATTTATTGAAAATTCGGTAGAGAGTTTTCTCAACCGGTATAGAAACTAAATGTGATTATAGTTGGAAATAGATTCCAAAAGTAAAAGAATAATCGATATTTATCATCTAGTTATTTGCCGTCATGTAGAAGTAAAGATACACGTTAAATCTATTGAGGCTCAAACGTCTTCTCATTGGTGTGGTGTGGAAGTTAAGACAGGGGTGCCAGCTCAGGTGTCGTCTTCGTCACTTGATCATGGTTCAAAGTTCCGAGGTCCGTCGCCAAAAGTCCTCGTGTAGCTGAACAGAGGGACATTACTTGTCACTCTCTCTCTCCGGTTATTGAGATTTTCATCGATTTACAATTCTATAAACAATTTTAGAATATCTCTATGTAAAGCTAATAATTTATTATATAATAATGGTATCTGTTTGCATTATAATCATTTGCTCATATTAACGGGGGAAAATGTTTAATCCTTAATATGTGTTCTTTGTACATTAAATTCTGTACTTTCAACCGCTTTTTCTAATTTGATCATTTATATTTTGTAATCAAATATTATTCCTTAACTCAGTAGCGCAACAGCCCATGAGAGGCAAGACCTGCTGTGCCCATCTCAGTATACGTGACCTTCGGCGCTGAGATGCGTGAGCAGATGCTTCGGTCATGTGGTCAATATGACGCGAAACTCCCAGTGTTTAGTTCTCAAGCAAGCATTGCACTTATTTATCGACCCACAGAAAGGATGAAAGGCTGAGTCAACCATGCCCAGCCCGGGTTTGAAACTCGCACCTGTGGTGTGGAAGCGTGATGCACTACTACTCAACTTCAATATTGTTTCTAAAATAATATATTTTCTGCGTGTATGTGTGATCAGCTTATATTTTTTATCAACATTTAGCATGTTTAAAATGTTTTACTTTGAGTGAGATTCAACGAGTTTGAAAACTAACATTTTATTCAAAATCTGTATGTCATCTATAAAATTTATAAAGTTTTGGCTACATTTTATAGCATCAAAATCAATGTTAATACTTAAATAAAAAATTTCTCTGGATATTACCTTTTTCTATTTCAAGGTCTTTAAAATCTTAAGAATAAGTATAAAGTGTTTATTATCAGTTATAATTTCTTTTTTTTTGTCATATAAAGAAATTTTCGCATCTTTAAGCAAATTTTAATTTTTAAAAGCATGAAACTCAATGTCAGCATCTCTTTTGTTTTCTAATTAGGTTGTATTAAGATGACAATGCCAAGAAATAACTTTCGCATTTGGAATAATCCAAGCAAAAAAGCAGGTGTTATTGCATATTAGAAATCATTAATTCCGTACAAACTCACCCGCCCCTCCAAAAAAAATTTATTACTACAGTTAATAATAAAACTTAATGTACATTCCATGATCATACTATAATTTCAAATATTTTTCCTCGGTTCCTTATGTATATAAAAATAAGCTAATTTTTAAAAAATAGCGCTTAAAATCTCATTCACGTTTGAGCAAGGAAATTATATGAAAAGAGAAAAATACAAGTGCAGCTCTGTAAAACAGCCGCGGTTAATTGCCCCCACAGGCGGGGGAAGGGAGAGCCACCCTTCGAAGAGGGGAAATGCTTGAACTCGTTTTCGACCACGTTTCAAACGAATGACCTTGAACTGAGTGGGGAAGAAGCAAAGTCTCTTCTTTTATGGCCCCTAAATTTCTATGAAAAATCAGAGGGAGGGACGAAGGTCTTAGGTTATTCGTAGTGTTATTGAATATACGTCACACAGGCTATAGAGAAAGTCAAGGCTATAAAGATTTGTTTTTACTTTTTTTTTCTTATAAAATTTGAACTGATCAAGTTTTCCGATGAGAATTTATTTTATTATGAGTCAACACCTTGATATACCCCTTACAATTATAACTAATTAAATGGGGATCCAGGTTTATCGTCGTCATGCTTTATCACAGTGCTTCTCAAACTTTCAATAATGGCGCCCCCCTTTTCAATCACAATTTTCATCGCGCCCCCCCCTTATACATAATAATTTACTGAATGCAATAATAATGCATTTTTACGATAAAGCAACAATATTTATTATAAACCGTACAAATTCATGACATAAGTATTAAATTTTGTATATGTTACTTTTAAGCAAAAAAAAGTTAAGTAATAGGATAATTATTAAGTTATTTTTCCTTTCTCTGATTTTTAAATTGGAACATATTACAAAATGCGGTGGTTGCTTAGAAGACAAAATATAGATATCAGCTAAATATAGAAAATGAACTCAGAGGGTTAATTTCTTATCTTAAAACTCCTTTCAAAAACTTTGCTCTGTAAGACAAGCCCATGGAAGTAGCTAATAATTATTAAACTTGTTCTTAATTTAGTATTAATTAATTAGTCATAAAATACTCTGTGCACCACTCATACATTAAAAGCATTGTTTCTCAAACTTTCAACCTAATTTTCAATCATAATTTTTGTCTCGCCACCCTGTACAACAATAATGTATTTACTGCAATAAAAATGCACTTTGAGAGAGAGAGACGCTAAACTTACAATACGATCTTAATTATAAACCGTACAAATTAATACGATAAGTATATTAAATTTTGTGTATATGTAACTTTTAAGTAATATATATTTTAAGAAAATTACTTAAAATATATATTACTTAGAATTATGTTATTTTTCTTTCTCTAATTTTTAAATTGGAACAGATCGCAAAATGATTAAAGATTTATTTCCTTCAGCATTCATTTCTCAAAGTACAAATGTCATTAGGAAAATGGTCTAGTCAATGTCGCTCTCTATCATTATAGGGTACGTTTGCGTGAGTCTGGGCAACCTATCGGACGTCTGCGCAAAACATGTAAAAATGCTTTTCCTCGTGCAATTCCAGTCAGTTTTGGTCGACTCGATACTCCTATAGCTACCGAATCTAGCTTGAATGTACATTTTTTTAATTTCCACATTAATTGTAATTCACGGTAATTAAGTATTTACGGCAGTAGATTAAAACAATATCATACATACATTTTTAAGTCGTAAGCAAACATTCGATCATAATAAAGAGTCAACAAGTACACAGACGAACGAGCATGGTTCCGAAAATTAAATCAAGATCTTCTCAAAAATACTTAAATTTTGGATTTACCACTACTGAAGTAAATGATGAAAAAAAAGCCCCAGCTCGATATGTGTTAAAACTTACAAATCTAAAGAACAACATGTGAAAGTTGTTTTTAAAACATGTAAAATCATTTAGCTATGTTGGCAAAGAATTTTAAAAAGTATTTTCTGGATGAGGACAGCTTGGTAGCAAGTTACGAGTGGATTAGGGATCTATTTCAAGATACTCCAGAAGGGCTCTCAACTTCCGAAGAAGAAATCTTCATAGATTTCACATCCAGTGAAAAATTAAAAGGCAATTTTGTAATAAATCGCACTTTGAATTTTGGATAGAGGTGGATAAGGAATTATCTGTAATGAAAACAAAAGCACTTCGTATACTATTACCATTTTCAACATCCTACCTTTTTCAAACCGGATTTTCTGCAGTGGATGCCTTGAAGACAAAATATAGATCTCAGCTAAATATAGAAAAATAACTCTTTAAGTGTCAATTTCTGATATTAAACATTCCTTTGAAAAACTTTCCTCTACAAGACAAGCCCGTGGAAGTTCCTAATAATTATTAAACTTGTTCTTAATTTAGTAATAAGATTGATTGATTGAATATTAACGTCGCACTGTTCAGCTGCACGAGGGCTTTTGACGACGGACCACGTAAATTTGAACAATGGTCAAGTGACGTGGATGACACCTGAGCTGGAACCCCTCTCTCCTAACTACCACACCACACCAACGGGAAAACGTTTCAACTCTCAACAGATTTAACGTGCATCGCTGCCCTACACGGCGGGTCTTTAGTGGTACTGGGCTCGAACTCGTGACAAGGCAAGCCACGATCCGATACCTATACCACTCGGCTACCGTGGCAAAATTTAGTAATAAGAAATTATTTATAAAATACCTTCTTCAGTACTGATACATCAAACGTATACTGGCTGAAACACCGACTCTTCACACGAGTTCATTTTTTAAAAAAATAAAACATTATTCTTGATATAATAGCTGAACTGTAAGGAGAGTAACACTGTGTGCACGACATTGTATACAAAAATGTAAAATAATTTTTTTTTAGATAAATGCTATAATTGTAAATAACTGTTTAAAAGAACTGTAATTTTAAACCTCACCACACAATTAGCATTTAGAATTAATGTTAAATTATGAAAAAGAATATAAAATTCCGATGAAGAATAATTGTGTTACTTTTTAACATTTAAAGCGAGAAGACTTCAAAATGTTTTAACCCAGGAGCAGGCGCGTACTCCATACTAACATTAATGGTAGTGCAGGGGGACTCAGTCACCCCAATCATTTGTTTAAAATTATTTTTACTGTACACGATACAAATCGGAATTCTAGTGAATATTTTAATTTATAGAAAGTATACTTACACCTTCTTTCAAGGACTATTCAATTCTTTGATGATTTGAGAAAAAAATCCAATAATACTGAACTAAAATGATTCAAAAGTACAAGACCATAATAAAGGACGCAAATCAGACACTTTTCAATTATCCTACAGAAATGTTAAACCAATCAATTCTTTTCCAAATATCGAAAACTCATTTATTTACAATTTCCCTAAGCGAAAAGCAAACGCATTAAAGATGGGAGGGAACTAATATTGATAATAACCATACCATAATCAATCAATCAAATGATTAGCAAACGTACTATGCAGCCTGGCTGAAAAGTGAATCATGACTTCCTTTTCTTTTTCTACAACTAATGTACAGTATTTCAATAATAATTACAGTGGTGAATTCTTTATCTTCTTAGAATTTTTCTCAGGGTCTGGGTTTCGTTTTTTCTTTTAACGAGTAATATTTTATGTTAAAACGTAATAAAAAAATCTCTTATTGAGGAAATACAGCAAATAAAACAAAATGTTTTTTTTTCTTTAATTTGGTTTTGGGATCAAATGATTTGATGACGGAAAAAAGCCAGATAATAAACATAAATTATATCAGTGTTGTTGTGTGTATTTTTTTTATTATGGAAGAAAGCATTTTGTTTTACTTCTCTTTCCGGTTATTTTTTAAAAAAAATCTTTAAATTTTCGATACGCTCGCACCCCCCTTGTAGGGTTATCGCGCTCCCCCAGGGGGGCGCGCCCCACACTTTGAGAAACACTGCTTTATCAAATACATTCTCTATACATTTGAAACAAATTTTGTTACATAATGCTGTATTTTTTCTTTAACTAAATTATCACAAAAATAAATCTCAGCCAATAATACAGCTGCTTGAAGATATGATCCAACATTAAAATAAAGAGAATAGAATAATTTGAAAGTTGAAATAAAAGCAAAAAAAACTTCGGTTTTTTCGGTCAAATTATTGAAAATGGTGTTTTGCCAGATTTATTGCTTACGCATACTATTGAAATTGAGGCACCACAAATCTAATGTTTCCGTGTTATTTAGCAACCAATATCACAATTAGTCAACAATGTATTATATTCTAATTTTAAACTATGTTTTAGATTGTCTCGTTTCGAAACTATTTATCAAAATTACAAATGTACTCGTGTATGTGATCAGTTGTATTAAAAGTGTTTAAAAAAAATAATGTAGTTTTTGCATTGAATTTACCAAATTTGTTAAAAGTCATGTTTTTTTTTTTTTTTCCAGTCCCAATTTCATTTAGGTTATCCTCTTTTTGTATGATATTTGGTTATTTACACGCTTCTTTAAAAAGTTTATATATATATATATATATATATATATATATATATATATATATATATAATGCAATTATTTATGAAATCAAATGGCCTTTTATTTGAGCCAAAAGTGCTACAGTTGCAATTTGATAAAAATTATCTGTGTCATCAACCATTTTGCGCGATATTCAATGCTTCACCATAATTTCACTCACTTTGCGTGATTAAATATTCATGCGTCATGAGCTAGGATTGGCACAATTTACGGTATTTAACATTAAATGAAAAGTAATTGATTTACACTAGAGGACTGTGAATATTATCTTTGACTCAAAAGTAATTTTTTTCCAACTTCAGAATTTATTAAAAAGAACACGGAAGAGAGAATAACAAATAGAAGTAATACTATTATATGGTTGAATAAATAAACTATTTTCAGAGTATATGCATGTTTTGAAGATTTAAGAAGCAGAAAAAATAATATCACCCTTATCCCCCCACACACTAATCAGTAAGAATCGCGCTTTTATAACTGTCCAAAAAGTTTGGGAGGAGGGTTGGAACTCAATAATTACATTAAACAAGAATTTAAGTATGATGTCCATTATATATGTAAACGTGTCTTAAAATTTTAGGGACATTCTTAGAAATAAAATTTTACTTTTATAATTAGATACATTTTTATGGATAAACATTTTTTAAATTATTTAAAATTAGCAAGGATATAAAATTACGGCCAGAAAATCTCGTAAAAAATTCTAACCACTTTTTCTTAAAAAAATTAAATCATGCTTTGTATACTTAAATTAATATAAATTTAGAAGTGCTCTTAGTAATTTGTAAATAATTGACCGCGTATGATTTTTAACATAGTACATAGAGAAATGCATCCCTTGTTTAAAATAATTTACTGTAAAGAAACAATTGTGTGAAATTGTGGTTTCTATTGTTGCTAAGGTAAAAATATTTCAATAAACCTTTTCGTTCATTTTGTAGGCATTTAAATAAGGGAATTTATTTTTAATTCGGCGTTTAATATAGTTATTTTAGAAGAGGAAACCATAAGAGGAGTATCCTGGTTGAATCCTAGGAGGACCCACTTTTGGTCGCCACATTTTTTTGTCGCCAAATTTTGAGCGATAAAGGTTACAATATGGTAACCCTTCCATTTCATTGAAAAATTTGGATTTTCAAATCACCTAAAAATGGCAACCCTAAAAAAGTACAACGTTTTTCGCCTTTTCCGAAAAAACGTCATTTTGACATTTGACTTCGTTTGCTCTCCACCGGTTGTTGTTAAGAATGGCGTGTGAAAGGAAATAATTTGAAAGTGAGGCTACGACAGGTTTCTTTGTGCTCCTGGGCACAAAGGGGAAGAAAGAGACATTAGAATGGTGTATGAAAGCTAATTTAATTGCTTCTCGTTATGAATGTCCGAGGTTTAAAAAAATATGCGTTTGTAAGAAAAAGGGAACGGTTGACGGCTACGAATGGCGTTGCCGCAACCAGTCGAAAGATAATCGCCACGACGTTGTTCGGAGTGTGAGAAAGGGCAGTTGGTTTAGCGAAAGCAAATTGCTATAATAATTATCTTGCGTTTGACCAGATATTGGTATGGCAAGAGCATGAATGCGTTCGTGGTGAATGACTTGAAAGTTAATAAGAATAGGTCACAAGTTGGTGGATGACAATTTTCATGAATTCCTTGCATCCATCGCAAGGGTGTATCCACCAACGGAACATTGCAAGCGTAAGGTAAGTGCCTTTTAAAATTTTTAAAATGATTGATTTCATGTATTTCTTCAATTTTATATTTGTGAAACGCCCCTTTCGTCCTTTTTTAAAAATATAAATCATGTTGTACACACTGGTTTTAGAATGCTTTTTAAAATGAATTTCATTGCTTTCTCCGTTTTTTCTTTATATAATGATTAATTTAATGTATTTATTCGTTTTCATCTTTGCGAAACGCCCATTTCATCTCCCGCTGACGCATGCGCTTCCCAAGAGTTTTTCGTCATTGACGCCTTTTTGAAAACCTTCAATTTGGCGCTTTTTGGCGAAAATTTTTTGGCGCCAAAAACAGCAGTGGGTCCTCCTAGGATTTTACCGAGTATCCTATATTTTCTTATGGAACGAGAAATCTTGCATTTTAAATCTGCGAATTTTTAACTCTCTTTATAAGACAACTTATTGCGTGTAAATTACGCATACCATGTATAAATTCGACTTTTCATTCCATTTAATTAAAAAGGAAGTATGTAATTCAATTTTTGTCTTGTTCGAACTCGAATTTCATTAGGTACCAAAAAAAAAGAATTGCTTGCAGAAATATGTGTTTATATATGAATTAATACATTTAGCAGTAACATGTAATTGAAATTCACTTTTTTATTATTTTATTTGGCATAAATTTAGTAAAAAATTGAGTCGAGTTCATACATTATATGTGTAGATATATGATTATACTATGGAAGGATATATACTAATTTCCGTTAGAAAATGAGTTTAATTTATAATCTGATCTAGCTTTCAAGTATGAGAAAAAAATTGTTTCCAGTTAATTTTGGAAGTCTGCTTTTTTATTTTTACTGAGGGAGAGTTTGTTATAAAGTGATAAAATATAAAGCTTTTAAAAATGTTTCGTTTATATTAAACAAAAATATCAGAGAAACTCGATTCACTGTCAGAGTGAAAACCATAGCTTCCGGTCAATCCGTCATTCGACTTCTATCATTATGAATATATATACATATTGAATTGTTATTAGTAAAACAAGTATTTACAATTACGTAACGATTAAAATGTAATTTGATGACCCACAGAATGAGCGAAACAAATAACCGATTTAATAAAAATCTATCGATGAATATTCAGTTCACAAGCTATCTAAAATTATAAATAAACATTATATTTTGTAGAATAGAAAACTAAATACAAAAATAAGCTTTTCAAATCACTTTTTTTTTTTTATTCTGTATCAAAAAACTCACCCTTTCGATTTATAGTAATAACATTTGTAAAAAATCCGACTAAATCACTTATTGGTTATATTTAAAATACTTATTCGTAACATCTACAAAATGTACAACAGAGGAGCTGCTACTTTTTTGAATTTCCGTGCCATGAGTAATCGTATTATCTAAATTAATCCAGTATCGTTTCGTTAAAAACCCGGAGCTTCAAAAAACAATCAAACATTAATGTAAGCACTTTCTGCTCGTATTACTTACCACCGCAATTACATAATTCAACTTTTTATTAAAAAAATAATGAAGAAATAAATTATTTAATTTCATTTAAAATAAATTTGTTCCATGTATTTAAACTTGCTATTTCGAAAGATAGTTATACATATTTTTTTATGCTTTAGATAAGAATACAGCTTTCACCGTGTGAACAGGTCCACGTCTAATGCGAAAATGAATGATTGGCATCGCATTCAAAGCAAGCGCCGATATTGGCGAGAAATTTGCTAAGCTCTGTAACCCTGCAGACTGTCATCCCCCTGTTTCCTTCCCCTCTCCTCTTCTAAAAAAGTGCTCTTTATTTAACGACTTCCGATAGAAATGATTTTTAAAGTTGTTCAGTTCAGTTCACTTCACTTCAGTGAAATCACTGAAAAAGTGGAGACATGGCTAACGCCTTATGCTCCGATAAAATTTTGATTAGTTTTTAATCCAGGTTGTAACACACAGTTCGTGATTGCAATGTCCATCAGTAATTTGAATTATCGCGTTGTGCTTCAACTGAGATTGATGAACGTAGAGTATAGATTAACTGGAATTTTAAAATCTATTGGATGATGTTAAAAATTTTTCAACTTTTTGAACATGCTGTATTGTTTTACATTTTGCTATTGAGGAATTAAACCATTCTCCGTGGTTGGAGATAAAATTTTTCAAAATTTCATGCTGTGATTTGTATTTGATACCGTTTAATATAAAATGTTAACTAGTTTCTGGTACTTTACAATCTGCACACAAAGGAGAATCTGTTTGTTTAAAAAGGAAATATATATCATTCAACGGTAATTTTTTAGCTCGTAACTTATCGATTAAAACTTCTGTATTTCTATTTTTTGCTGCCTGTCTGTTCCATTTTTCAAGATGAGAAATATAAAAATAATTTTTATGTCTCTTGCTGTTTTTCCATATTTCTTCACTTTTGATTTTGTGTTGTTTTTTGAAATATATATATATATGTATGTAGATCTTCCCAAGTTATCCAAGAAATAATATTCCACGGCTCTGGAGAGGCTTTAGCTAATTTATCAACTTCTTCATTAATCCCTATTCCCTTGTGAGCTGGTACCCAAATGAATGTAATTGATTGAGCTATTTGGAGTTACTGATGTAAAGTTGAACTTAAATTTAATATTATCGTATTGGATTTTCTATTAATATTTTGGATGCTTTTTAGGACTGATAAGCTGTCCTTCAAGATGATATAATTTTCTGTTTCAGAAACTCAATTTTTTAACGCAGTCCATATGGCTATAGCTTCAGCTGTGAATATTGAAATCATTTCTTTCAGTATGAAATTTTGTCGAATTTTTTTCTTAGGGATCAAAATTCCTATTGATGTTTGATTAGTATTTTTCGAAACATCGGTTGCTACTATGATATTGTTATTAAATTTTGGCTGAATGTTATCATTAAACATATTTTGTACTATGTCATCTGGAAGATTCTTGTTTTGAAATGGTAGTTCATGAGTATAGATGTTTATTTTACGATTTTCGTAGATTGGAGGAGGAGGGATCTATTGAAGAATATCTACTTTAGAGATGCATAATTCGTGGAGCAGGTTGATCGTCTTTTGAAAAATATTGATATCTTTTTCTCTATATTTATAAAAAAAACTATTTATATTCCAAAATAACCTTGCATTCGGTGACCAGTCTTTTAATGCTATTTGCTTGGTTATAAATTTTTGGCAAAGGAAATTATGACGAGTATTAATACTTCCATTCATAGCATCTGCTCTTAATAAGTCCAACAGGGTATTTCTTGGGAGACCTAGGGCTAAACGTAAGGCAGCATTGTAAATTGGTTTTAGTTTCTGTCTGTTGCTATTGCTAGAAAAGGAAAAAAGTTGACTTCCATAGTCAAACATAGAACGGATTGTGGCATTAATATTTAAAACATGATCAGATCTTGTTCCTATTTTTGGAGAAGATAAGTCTTTAATGGCATTTAAATATTTGAATCCTTTCTGACCTTTTTCCAGGTGATATTGGGGTCGAAATTGATACCCAGGATTTTCAGACTCTTCACTTCGGGAATAGGTTTGTCACATATTTTAAGTAATGGAGATATTGTGCTTCTTTTTCTGGAAAAGTTGATTAGACTGCTTTTTTCTGGAGAGGTGGCCAATTTCCATTTTTTTTAACCAGACTGAAATTTTATTTAAAGATTCTTACACTTTGCCTATTTTTTTATTCTAATTTGTACCATTATTATATAGAAATATGTCGTCCGCATAAACCAGAAGATGGCTGTCGTGTTGAATTTCGAAAATATCTGACATATAAATCATAAAAAGAAAAGGACTTAAGATACAACCCTAGGGTACACCATAATTGTTTGTAACGGTTTTTGAAAAAATGTTTCTCCATTTGATTTGAATTGTTCTCTGATGTAAGAAGTTTTGAATCCATCGTAGTAATCTACCAGAGTATCCAACTTTGTTTAATTTAGAAATAAGACCATTTGGCCACACTGAGTCATATGCTGCTTTAATATCCAACGCTACCAAAATAAAGTATCTTTTGCGTTCTCTAGCCAGTATAATGTCATGTTGTAATTGTAAAAAATTTTGTTTTGAAAACTGAAATCTAGCATTCAATGTAGAATCATTCTTTCTAATAATTTGGCAATTACTGAAGTAAGAGAAATAGGACGGTATGACGAAACTTCCTTGGGATTTTTGTGAGGTTTTATGAAAAGACGGATAATTACGTGAGTCCAATCTTTTGGAATTTGATTTGAAGACCAACTGGCATTAAATGATTTCAGAAGGAGATTTATTGCTTTGATGGGGAGATAGTTTATTGATTGGAGAGAAATTTTATCATGCACTGGACTGCTGTTCTTTTGATGGGATATTGCTATTTCTAATTCTTGTAAAGAAAAAAGGTTTATTAATATCTTGTCTAATGTCAGGAATCGAAATATTTGGAATATTATCGTTGTTTTGTTTTGCGTAATGTTGTAAAAAACAGTTTGCTTAGGATTGCTCGTTTGTTAATATGGTTCCGTTATTTTCAATAATATTAAGTGAAGAATAGTTAGTATTTATTCTATTTTTGATTATTCGGATTAGATTTGGAGAAGGAGATCGGATTCGGAGAAGATATTTTTTCGCAGGTCTTGTGCCCAAAATTTTCCTTACAGGCTTTGATAGTTCGCTTAAGTTTTGCGCTTATTTCTTTATATTTTATCCATTCTTTTTCTTTTAAGTTTTTCCTTGCTTTATTAAGGAGCTTTCTTTTTTTTTGCTCTTAAATGCCCGCATGCTGCTGTCCACCATGGAGCTCTTGAACTGATCTGTTTTTTTTTCGGTTTCTTGAGATAAGATTTGAGCTTTTTTAATTTCTGTTATAATATCTATATTTATTTTTTCATTTAAATTTACATTTTGTTGAATAATATTGATAAATTTGTTCCAATTTGTTTTTTGTTTAAAATTGTTAGTTACTGAGCTGTTTGTTCTTTTATAATTAATAATTATAGGGAAGTGGTCCCTTCCAAAACTATCGGTATTTGTGGACCAGGATAAATCATAATTTAAATCTATAGATGCTAAAGAAAGATCTATAGATGTAAAAATTCCCGATGAATGGAGATAAGTTGGACTTTTATCGTTTAATAATATTAAGTCAGTGCTTCTCAAACTTTCAATACTGGCGCTCCCCTTTTCAATCACAATTTTTATCGCGCCTCCCTTATACATTAATAATGTACTTGACGGTTTCAGCTGGTGATCAAAAACCCTAAGAAAACCGGGTTTCCTTAATGGTGTCAGGGCCGGAAACGAAGGAAAAGGGGGAGGGTCACGGTCTCAGCTCCTGTTCAAAAATCCTAAAAAACGGGGTTTCCGTAATGGCGTCAGGGACGCTGAAATCACATGTATTTACACAAAAACATAAAATAAAGAAAAGGGCAAAAAGAGAATTTCTACGAGATAAAGGCAGTAAAATAAGGGAAAAACAGCATTTTGAAAATTGTAAAAAATCACTTACCACTGTGTTTTTAATTTTTAAATCATTCACTATAAACTCATTCATACTCTTGCGAAACCAATACCTGGTTAATCGCAAGATCACACAAATACTCAATCTACTATGACTAAACCACGTACCTTTTTTTACACTCCGGCAAACAAACTGGTGATTCTCTTTCGACTGTACTCGACAACGCCATTCAAAACCATCAATCGTACCCTTTCGTTCAACCACCAAACGCATATCTTTTTACACGTGGGACACTCATATCTGGAGGGAATTAATACTTCTTTCATAATCCAATCTAAGACAGCCTTATTCCCTCGTTCTCCAAGCAAAACAAAAAATCCTGTGGTTGCCTCGCTTTCAAGCAATTTTATTTCGCAAGCCATTCTAACAACCGGTGGAAAATCAAGCCAAAAATCGGAACACGTGGGGAAGAAAGTAAGAGCAAGGGTTAACTCGACGTGTTGCAGCAGGGTCAAGGACGAAAATCACCCGATTTTTTATTTGCTTGACCGGTTTTAGGGTTGCCATATGTTAACCACCGGAGTGGACAATCCGGAAGGATTGCCATATTGTAAACTTTATCGCCAAAATCTTTGGCGCCAAAGATTTTGCCGCCAAGCAGTGTGCTTGACTAGAATCCACAACTGTTTCCTATGTTCGATCACTAATAACTTTTATCCACGTCACGCAAAACTCATTCAGACTTGAACCACGAACTGTAATAACCATCAACTATCCCAAACTAACTTCAATTGTCAAACATTACCTTATGATGGGAGGCCAGAACTCCCTAATTTAGAAGTAGCCTCTGAGATGGCTTGGAATGTGTTTACGAGTCCCCGGACCGGATGTGGTTAAATTCCTTTTCGGTGGGGTGCGTCAAGAAAGTTCCCGAAACCCATAAATTGTGAGGTGGTGTAACACTGCGCTGGCCTCTGGACCAATCAGAGACAATTAAAGTGGACAAGACAAAGAGTCCGCTCTAGGATTTTTGTGTGAAAAGTCGTAAAATAAAACAGGACGCACCCCGATTTTACGGGGAGACAGAGAGACAGAGCCGTTTCCAGAGCTGCAGACAATCATGAAAATACTCCGGAGACTCCGGGCATCAACCACGTCCATCCCTTGCACTTTCCCTCTCTCAAGCTAAGTTAAATTTTGATCTTCTTGTAGTGAAGTAAATTTCCATATACTTGTGCTTAAAATAAATTTAATAATGTTTAAAAACTATACTATCAGAGTGTGTGATTTAGTGTGAGATGAGTGTTTTAATTTTAGAATTAGTTAACTTAATTAATTGTCATAATGCGATGTGAAATTAGGAATCTGGGTTCAAAGTTTTAGAAATTAAATAAGTTTAAAATAGCGTCGCATCATCTGGTGCCGTAACCAGAGATTTTTTTTCTTTTCCCAGACACGATGTTGTGTTGTGAAATTAATTTTCTTCTAAATTTTTTTTTGTTTCCTTGTAAGTTTAAATTTAAACGAGATGTTGAGTCACCCAACAATAATCTTAGTTCATCTGGGAAACACATAATAATTTCTTATTGTGTGCCATTGTGTTTTAATTGTATTTATTATTTAATTTTTCCAGTTGTGAAATTTTTTTCTCACAGTTTTTTTTTATTATTTAGATACTTGGGGATGTTGCAAACAACAACTTCTGAAAGAGGGTGCTGACGATGTGACAGGTACTGATGCTTTTTTTATATCGATTTTGAATTTTTTTTATATACGTATTTATGCGAAAGTCGATTGGTTAAATTTTTATTTAATTTTCTGAGATTATAATTTTTCTCTTACCCTGCACGAGTGCTTAAATCCAGTTGTTTTAGTTTGAATTTAATTGTTTCTGTGTTGCAATTTAATCTCGTTAGCAATTTTATTTTAACTTTAGTTTAAACATGCCACGTACGCGACAATCCGACCCCCTTTTGACGCAAACAGCGTCTGAAAAATTTAATCTAATTGAATTGATCCCAAAGTATGAGGGAAGCGAATCGTTGGGAATACGTAGGTTCCTGGGAAAAATCAGTGATGTTGCAAATTTAGGTAATTGGTCTAACGCTGAGAAAGTCACTATTCTTAAACTAAAATTAGCGGGAAATAGCTGAGGATTTTTTATCAGATCCAACTCACAGTTATTTAACCGAATACGACGATATCGCTAGAGTTCTCATTTCGAAATTTGAGAGGACCGTTCCGTTGTCTACGCGGCTTCAATTATTTTCATCGTGCATTCAGGGTTCCTCCGAAAGCGTGCAAGAATTCGCAGCACGCATCAATAAATTGGGGGCACAGATATTTCAGTCAAGTAATTCGGCTCAAAACACAGCGGCACGAAACGCGACAATCAACTTTTACAGTCCCGTTTCATCAGTGGGCTGCGAAACGATATTCGCAGATTTGTTTTGGCACGAGACGCCAATAATCTGGAGGAATCAATAAACGCTGCGCCTATAGAAGAGCAAAACGTAAAACTCAATCAAATAGCTAATGACGAGAGAACTGTTTGTCGCCTTTACACACAGAAACATCGGCCATTTCGGCATTGACGAACAAGTTAGATGAAATAAATTTGAGGGTCGAGCGATTACAAGAGACCAGTTCAGTTACGGCTCGCAAAACAGGTGGAGGTCTTTTTCACAGAAGGGAGACTGTCTTTAAATGTTTTTATTGTGGCTTAGAGGGACATAGACAAACGGAATGTAGACGAAAAAGAGCGGAACAACGCCAATCGAATTCCCAACCCCCCTGGGGAAATGCCGCGGGTGAATTTTCTATTTTTCGCCACCCAAATACTCATTCTTTCGACCAACGACGCGTCCATTTCGACGACTCGGCTTTTCGCGACAATTACGCAGCCCCCAGGCATTCTGCGACCGTTCCACAAAGAACTTCCCGTGGCAGAGGATTTCTTTCATCAGTGAGCGGACTTCGTCCGCTACTGTTTTTCAGCAGGTATGTCCTGCCCATCTAAATTATTTCGTTCTCTTTTATTTCTTTATGTCACTCTCATATTTCGGCTCTAATTTTATTAATTCTGATGAGGAGGTACGTCCCGATTTTGGGACAGGAACTCCGTAAATTACATGCCACTTGCCACTTGCCGTGGCAGAGGAAATGCAGCGGTTTCAGACGTAATACGAGAAATCATCATTTAAACTTCCACGGAGAAAGCCGATTTTAGATATTACACAATTGGTAGAAAAACGGCTTTCTCCTATAAAAACTAGAGACAAAATATTTGACCTGCCAATTGTTGACGCTAGCGTGCAGAACTCTAGATTCAGAATTTTAATTGACACAGGTGCGTCCGTTTCTTTAATGTACAATTCACTCTTTGCTAAAATAAAAGGCGAAATTTTTAAAGAATTTAATGTTTCTATTGAAATTAAAGCGTTTAGTGGAGATACGGTGGAAATCCTCGGTTGTTATGAAATACAATTGTCATTGGGAGAGTTTTACTTTCAACACATTTTTTTATCACTAAGCAAGATATTAATGAAAATTATTGCGCTATCTTGGGATACCATTTTTTGAAATTATGGAATTCAGTTTTAGATATGAGAAATAACCGTCTATTAATTAATAATTTTTCAATTCCGCTTATCAATTTTACGCTTCCTTCGCGTGCCGTACAGACTAATTTTATTCATGGATTTTTAAAACACAAAACGTGTGTGGGTCCTCATTCAGTTACCAGTGTTCGTGTTCAAGTCTCAACATTACCTAACTCTACTTCTTCGGCTACTATTCAGAGTTCGGCAAAGTTGAAAAGAAAATACATCCATTTAACTTCTTCGCAAATTAATATCGATCCGCAAATTAATGACACTATTATAAATATTAGAAACGATTCTGATAACGTAATCACCCTTAACAAAAACATGAAAATAATTACTGTTAATAATTACGAAGACTTTTTATGCGATTTTTCCGTTTCTCAAGATGTTCTACCCCCACTCACGGAGAAGGATTTTAACCTTTCAGGTTTGGACAGCAAAATAAAAAATAGATTATTTAAACTTCTAATTTCGCATAAAAGTGCTTTCACTCGCTCTACTGTTGAATTATCTGCGGCTGCTACTGAGCATCATAGAATTAATCTGCAACATGACTATCCCATTAAATGTCCGATATATAAGATTCCATTTAATTTAAGGGGTCATATACCTTTTAAAATTTCCGGAAAATCGATTTTTTATTATTATTTTATTTTATAGAGTAAACCTTTCTGAGTGTTCTAAAAGAAACCGCATGCAAATATTCCCAATAGAACGGACGTTATTAAGAAAACAAAAAGAGTAGAAAAGGCGATTTAAATATTGTTTACATTTTGGCTCCAGGGTGACAGCTGTCATGTCGCTGGAGACAGCTACGTTTCTCTGTTTCTAATATTTTCATTCTAATTATTATCAAATGCTTGAATCTAAGCCTCAAATATTATTAACTACAACTTCTACTAACTTTATAAACTTCTACTTCTACTTTGTTTTGATAAAGTGAATCTTGAATTTATACTCGCTCGTTTTTGATTTTCATACCGTATCTTATTCTAAGATAAGTTTTAGGAAAAATATTATTTTTTTTATAATTTTTTGAATGATGAATTCGACTGAATCTGCCAAAAGACCATCTGGTAAACGTCCTAAGAAAGGAAGTTTACTGGTAATATGCATACGATATGCAAAGCTGTACACAGTGTGGATGAATCACTAAACAACAGTGCATCTGGAAAAAAGATTCGGCTGCAAGATGTTGATTCATCTTTTATTGAACATGATGACTGTTTTGATGGCTATAGAGTGTTTGATAAAACTATCATGTTTACAAACATTCAAAACTTTGCTTCTTGCAAAAAATGTGGCGGTGATATTAAACTATCAGAAAAATGTGTTAGAGGTTTGTCTAGTGTTTTTTCGATTGAATGCAAGAACTGTAAAGACTTGTGTTCGTTTAGAAATTCAAAAATGCTGGGTAAAAGAAAAAATATTCCAGAAATAAACAGACGTTTTGTATACGCAATGAGGACAATTGGACAGGGTCATGCAGCAATGACAACTTTCTGTGGTGTCATGGACTTTCCTCCTCCAGTTGCTGAAAACTCCTATAATAACATTATAAACAAACTACAATTGTGTAGTAAAGAAGTCACAGAAGCTTCAATGCAAAGTGCAGCTTTGGAAGAGGTAACTTTGACAAATTCTTCCGATATAATAATTAGTGGAGATGGAGCATGGAAAACCCGTGGCTATTCTTCTCGTGTTGGTGTGTGTGCTGTTATAGGAGACAAAACAGGAAAGTGTATTGATGCGGAAGTGATGTCTTCTTTCTGTAAAGGATGTGATTCTTGGAAACGAAGAAAGGGGTCACCTGCTTACAAAAAGTGGAAAATTCTTCACGTTAAAGAATGTTTGAAAAACCAAAATGGTTCAGCTGGCATGATGGAGACTGTGGGAATGGTTCGTATATTTCATCGTTCCTTAAGTCATCGTTCTGTGAGATATACATCTTACATCGGGGATGGCGATTCCAAAACATTCTCATCTATTACTGCATCCAATCCGTATGGAGAAGATATCACAGTTTCAAAAATTGAATGTGTTGGACATGTTCAAAAAAGAATGGGAACTCGTTTACGAAAATTAAAAAAAATGCGCTCCAAACTCAGTGATGGGAAGTCGATTGGGGGAAAGGGAAGGTTGACCGACAGAATGATCGACTTAATTACAACGTACTATGGAAATGCAATCCGACAAAATAAAACATGCCTGTCAGATATGCGAAAAGCTGTTTGGGTTGTATATTTCCATATACGTTTAAGCGACGAAGAACCATTGCACAGTTTTTGTCCCGTAGGTCCTAATTCTTGGTGTAAATATCAAAATCAAGTAGTAGAGGGCAGTGTGGAAACTTTTAGACACAGTAACAAATTGCCAGTGGCAGTAATGGATGCCATAAAACCTGTGTTTAATGATCTATCACAACCTAAACTTCTACAAAAATGTCTAGGGGGTAAAACCCAAAATAATAATGAATCCATTAACTCATTAATATGCAAATTATGCCCAAAAACTTTAGGTTGTGGTAGAAAGATTGTTGATAAATCTACAAATGAGGCAATTGTCATTTTTAATGATGGCAATCAAGGCAGACTAAGAATTATGCAATCGCTTGGTCTGACTGTTGGTCAATTTGCACATAAATTTGTTACACTTGTAAATATAAAAAGAATTCAGACTGCAGAAGTGTGTACATTTTAATCTCCGCATAAAAGAAGTACGACAGGCTAAAAGAATGCAATTTAAAACTACTTGTAAGAAATTAACTGAAAAAGAGGGATTATCATATGCATGTGGCGAATTTTAGCATTTTAGAATCATAGTAATACACTGCATTCATATCACAAATTGTTTAATATTTATAATAAGTAGTTGTTAATTAAGGTATTGATTGTTTTTAAGTAATATTTATAAATTTTTAACTTTATTTTGGAGAAATGAATCACTTTGTTGCATTTTGATTATTTTGTAGCTTTTGATATCGTTTCGATGCTTGTACTGCATTGGTATAATATATGTTTTTAGTTATAATAATTTTAATAAATTGAAGATTATTGACTAAAAAAACTTTACATTAGTTTTAATTTAAATTTAGTGTTTGTTTGAGTAACCAGAATAATATATATATAAAACTGTGGTAAATTTTACGTTTGATGTCAGTTTTCTCAGAACGTCATTTTTACTCATTACGCGCATGATATTTTCAAAACCGTGCCATGGAAAATGATAAAATTTTTACTGTAGATTCTGATCATATCTGTACTTAAAATAACGAACCAGTTTGAATTTTTAATGAAAAAATTTAAAATTACAAATATAAAATAACAAAATTTTTTTAAAAATTTTATAGTTAAATTTTAAACTGTTATAGTTTACTAAAAATTTTAAATCAGTGTTTCATGCTTCTTCATTTTAAAGATAACACAATTTCCAACACTGAGCAAAAATTTCATCAAAAAATAGTGGTAACTTTTTTTATAAGGTTGCGGTTATGCATATCACTTGCGAAAAGAAAACAAAAAATTTCTTTTTGTAATTATCTAATTAAAAATTTATCCTAATTAGCACTGTGTTTGTTGGTTATGTTTTAAGTAAAGTAATATCTATTTGTTTATTCCTCCAAAATTTACATTCCAGGAAACAATAATAAAAAAGTTATAGAGCTTTAAAGAGCTCACTATTTTTAACCATTTTCAACTTTTTAAATGGTATGTGACCCCTTAAGAAATGAATTTCGACGTCAGATTGCCGATCTAGAGAAGGCAGGGATTATTTCAAAATCTAATTCCCAGTACAATACTCCGACCTTGTTTGTTAAACAAAAAGAAAAATGGCGCCTTGTTTTGGATTTTAGGAAACTGAATGAAATAACTTTGACTCAAGACTTCGTTATTCCAACATTGGACGACATTTTGCGCGAAATTTCGGGTTCTAAGTATTTTTCGGCATTAGACATGAAATCAGCATTTAATCAAATTCCACTTCACTTTGCAGATAGGCATAAGACGGCATTTTCTACTCCCGACGGAGACAAATACGAAATTAATAGACTTTGGTTCGGTTTAAAAAAAACTCGCCTAAAGCATTTCAGTCCATTGCACAAGAGGTTTTGGGAGATTTATTACACAACGGAGCTTTGGTTTATATAGATGACATTATTTTATTTACTAAAACTATAGATGAACATTTCGAATTATTGGGTAAGGTTTTAGAACGCTTTGAAAGAATTCACTTAAAATTTAATCCGAGTAAATGTCAATTTTTGAGAAAGAGTAGTAAATTTTTGGGGTTTGTAGTAACGCCGGAAGGTATCCTTATTGATAAAGATAAGTCCGTTTAAATTAACGACTTTCCAGTTCCAACGGACCAAAAGCAAATTAAATCTTTCTTAGTGTGTTGTAATTTTTATAGAAGATATATTAAAAATTTCGCAAAACGAGCACTTCCATTAACGAATCTTTTAAGAAAAGACACTCCATTTGAGTGGACATCTGAGACGCAGGAGGCATTCGATGATATTAAGGAAGCCATATTAAACCCACTTGTCTTAGCACTACCCGATCCGAACGCAGAATTACAAATCACGACGGACGCTTCATCTCGCGGTATTGGGGCAGTTTTAGAACAAAAATATTCCAACTCTAAAGTCAAACCTTTATACTTTTTTTCAAAGAAATTAAATCCTTCGCAATCTAAATATAACGCAACTGTTTTGGAGTTTTTTGCAATATATACAGCATTAAATTTTTTTAGACCTTTCTTATTGGGAAGAAAATTCAAAGTTTTTACAGATCATAAACCTCTTGCAGGATTTCTTTCAAACAAAAATCCTTCTTCCAAAATTTTGCGTTGGAAATTGGATTTAGAAGAATTTAATTATGATATACACTATATATATTAGGGGTTCTTTAAATTCAGTCGCAGATCATCTTTCTCGTTGTATTAATTACATCACAATAGCTTTACCAGAGTCAAAAGATCTCATTAAAATGCAGCATGAGGATCCTGTTCTAAGTCTTATTATACAGAAAATTGATCAAAATGACGTTAGCCCAGTGCTTCTCAAACTGTGGGGGCGCGCCGCCCTGGGGGCGTGATAACCCTTCGAGGGGGCGTGAGCATCTTGAAAATATAAAAGGCTTAAAAAATTATTTTTTGGAATGAAGTAAAACAAAATGCTTTCTGACAAAATAAAAAATACACATTTACACTGATATAAATTATATATATCATCTGGTTTTCCACTTTTAAAAGATTCCACTTCAAACACTCATTAGCTATCTTTGATCCCAAAACCAAATAAAAAAAGATATTTTGTTTGCTTTGCTGTAATCCCGCGATGAGAGATTTTTTTATTAAGTTTCTTGTAACCTCTAGAATAGTACTTTTGATTATCATCTCTTTGACCTTCAAACTTACTGGTATGCTTAACTCCGTCTACTTTTCTTTTGGGAATGTTGTAAATAATATTTTTCTGTTGCTTTTTCCCCCATGTAAATGAGTTTTATGATGTATGGATAAGCATATTGAGCACTTTGAAGGATTAATTGGTCAAGATGTATTTTTATGAGTAATCTGAAATTGCTTTATAAAAAATGTTTTACACAATTATTTTTTTATAACTGACATCGATGTTTTTGTATCCCATTTTTTTCATGGGAGCGGTCGCATGAGGCGCTGAATCACTCCAAATTCTGGTAAAACTGTTTATTCGTTAACAGTTTCTTTACAGTATCCTCCGATATGACAGTCTTAATGGAAACTAAAATGAATTTGTCACATTTATGCCTCTTTTTGAGAGTGGCAAACGGTTTTTTACAATCAAGGTACTTGTTTTGATCGAGTTCCCTTCACGACCACTTTTGTTCAGAAATATTTTCTAAGAATATGCTATCCTTTCCTCTACGATTAACTTTGTGGTTTTAATTGCTGTGTTGTACAACTTATTATGGTTTATAAATGTAAATGAGCAGAATATAAAAAAATGGACATCTGTGATCTCTCTATTGAAGGAAGATGAAACTGATCAAGCAATTGAAGAACCTGATGTAATAATGCATATTAATCGTGATATCGAAAGTAAATATGACAAAAGTGATAGACATGACACGTTTGAGTTGAATTGTAATTTTCAAATGCTGCCTAAAGAACTCTATCAAGAAAATTAAGATATCAAGAAAACTAAGAAGCCATAAATGTAACACTTCGCCTTGTCAAAAAGACACAAGCAAGAAAAGGTTACACATGCTATTTGTAGATCATCAAAGAATAGAAAAATTACAATAACGTGAGCAAAATATGACAGTTTTGATTGCAAATAACGTTCTTGTATTGTTAGTGAAAAGTGTCTGTGATTTATGTTCTTTATTAAGGTCACGCACATTTGGAACAGTTTCTTTAGTTTTATTGGATTTTTTCTCAAATCATCAAAGAAAAATTAAAAAGTCCTTTAAAGTAGGTAAGTATATTTTCTCTTAGTTAAATTATTCACTGCAATTGTGATTTTTATCGAGCACAGAAAAAAAAATTATAAAAAAAAAAAGGATTAGGGTGACTTGGTGAAGTGATCGCGCGACCATTAACGTTAGTGTGGAGTGGGCGCCTGCTTCCGGGTTAAAACATTTTGAAGGTTTCTCGCTTTAAATATTAAAAATAACGCAATTATTCTTCATTGGAATTTTTCATTCGTTTTCCTTATTTAATATTAATTCTAAATGCTAATTCTGTGAGGCTTAAAATTACAGTTCGTTTTAAACTATTTATAATAGGAGCATTCATTTAAAAAATCATTTTATATTTTTAATGCATTGTTGTGCACTTGGTTTTACTCTTCTTACAATTAAGCTATTATATCAAGAATAATGTATTATTTTTTAAAAAAATAATGGCAGAACGGGTACTTCAGCCAGTGTACTTATAAATGTATCAGTACTGCACAATGTGTATTTTATAACTAATTTATTAATAATACTAATTTATGAGCAAGTTTAATTATTATTAGTGACTTCCATGGGCTTGTCTTGCAGAGCAAAGGTTTTCAAATGAAGGCTTAATATTAGAAATTGACACTCTGAGTTCTTTTTCTATATTTAGCTGAGATCTATATTTTGTCTTCAAAGCAGCCACCGCAGAAAATCCGCTTTCACAAAGGTACGATGTTGAAAACGGTAAAAGTATACGAAATGCTTTTGTTTTCAGTTCAGAAAATTCATCATCTACTTCTGCCCAAAATTGAAAGAGAGTTTTATTACAAAATTGTCTTTTAATTTCGCCACTAGATGTGAAATCTATGAAACTTTCTTCTTCGGTAGTGGAGAGCCCTTCTGGGGTATTTTGAAATGGATCTCTCACCCATTCGTAACTTGCTATCAAGTTGTCCTCAGCAAAAAATATTTTTAAATTTTTTGCTAACATAGCTAAATGATATTCAATAGTTTTATAAACAACTTCCACATGTTGTTCTTCAGTTTTGTAAGTTTTTACACATTTATCCGCATTTTCAAACATTTCTAGGTTTTTTTGCTTTAAATTTCGGCTCCATAATTCTAATTTTCTACAAAAGCATTAATTTTATCACTCGTGTCAAACATATGTACATTTCATCCTTGAAGTTGAAGATTCAATATATTTAATTTCTCAAATATATCGACTAAGTAGCTCAACTTCAGAAATAAACCATCTCGAAATTTCTCAGCTTCCGGTAGGTTTTCCTTTTCTAGAAAAATGGTAATTTCATTTCTTAATTCATAAACACGTTGTAAAAATTTCCCGCGTGATAACCATCTTGCTTCACAATAAAATAGCAACGATGAATGCACTGCGCCCAGCCCATGTCTTTGCAAAGTCCAGAAAAGATTCGTGATTTTAGGGTCTCATTTTTATGTAATTTACTACAGTAACAACTGTCATTAGCACAATAGTCAGGCCAGGACTACTTTCTTTGGAAGCCAGAGCTTCTCTGTGGATCATACAATGTGTCCAGATGCACAGTGGAGATTTTTGTTTCACAAGTGCTTGTATACTTTCAAATCTTCCTGACATTGTACGAGCACCATCGGTGCATATTCCGACACAATTTTTCCACTCTATATTTGCCTCGTTTATAAAATTATTTAAAATATCAAATAATGCTATTGCTGTTGCTTTAAGTTTTATTGGTTTACAAAAAAGTAGTTCTTCTACCTCTGACATACCATCCCAAAATCGAACATACGCAATGAAATGAGCATCTTTATTGCTATCTGTGGCCTCGTCAAGCTGAATTGAAAACAATTTATCACGCAACTTACCGAAAAGCTGTTGCTCTACATCTTCAGCGATATCATCAATTCGACGGGAAACAGTATCATTTGATAGGGGTATAGACTGCAACTCTTTGGCAAAATTGTCTCCAAACATAGTTTCTACAATCTCAATTGCTGCAGGCAAAATAAGCTCTTCGGCAATATTTTATGTCATGTTTTGATGTTTAAGTGAGGCATAATTTTGTACTTAGTTATTTAATGACTTTTAGCTCAATTTTTTATACAATTTGTTTCATGTCTTGATTTGATGCTTAAATGAGATAATGTTGTATGTGGTTAATATCAATTTTAGCTCTAGATAAAATATTTTTTGATGCTATGTGTTTTATGACAATAAATAAATTTTGTTGTTTGTAATAAGATGGATATTTAATTTTGCTATACGATTCATGTATGCACGTCAATTTTAATTTTATAAATTTTAAGCTTTAATTCATGTTTGCAACAGAAATCAAATTTTGGGGTGTTTTGGACATCTGTCACGAAATTTGAATGTTACTGTATATATATATATATATATATATATATATATATATATATATATATATATATATATATATATATATATATATATATTTGGCATTTTCATTAATCAAATAATTTTGTACTGCGGTTATTATCTAATATTAAAATTTTTCTTTATACAAAAGGTTCTTTGCTTGAATAAGTTAGTTCATGCTTACTTGATTGTGTATAACTGTGTACTTTTCTTGTTAAATTTTGAGTTTGCATAAAGATTAATTTTTTAGTGGCGGTATTTTGTCAGAAGCAATTTTAGTGATAAGTTGTGTTAGTGTATTAATTTTAAGTGGCTGTGTATTACTGAATAATGATATCTTTGGAATTTATGCTTGTTAAGATATGGATAGAGATGGTTGTTTGAATTTTTTTTCCCTTAAGAAATTATGTTGAAACTTAACTTTGTTTTGCTCAAGTTGTTTTGTTTTGTCATATGATTGCTAATTTTAATTTTAAACTTTTATAGTCTTTCGGTTAGGTGTTTCAATGCTAATTTAATTTTTTTTTGTGTTTGTTTTGCTATAGATTTGGAATTATTTTGTTTGCTTAGGGCTCTAGTTAAATTGTGGTGTGGTTAAATGAATGTGCAGTTAATAATTTTGTCTCGGTTGTGTGCTAAACTATACTAGGAATTGAATGTTTTGTTTGATGTCGATACAGTATTTCGGTTGGTTTAGGTTAACTTGTTTTATTCATGGTAGCGCTTGGGTAGATTATCGAATTGAGTATTGATATTAATAGAATTTTTTTGTGGTTTTGGATTTTAATTGTAGTTTTGCATTGTTATTTGGAAATAAGTTTATGGTCAGATAATGGCATTGTTAAATTTTATGTTCTGTGTACGCGTAGTTGTGTTAGCTTTGAGTTTGGTATTGGCGAAGAGGAGAATTTTGATTTAGTATTGTTTCAGTTTTCGATATTGAGTTTGATAATTTTTTTTGGTTTGAAAATGTTGAGGATGATCAGGTGTGAATTTTTTTGTTTTTTTATTAGTTGTTGAAGGAGTTAGATAAGTTTGAGTTAAGGATTTTGGGGAATATTTGAGAAAGTTATTCGAAAGAGAGAGATAAATTTTAATTTGATGAATTTGTAGAATAATTGGGAAAGTTTTTTTTTTTATGGAGATAGATAAGTTTGCGTCCAAAAGTATGTGGTAAATTCGAGAGTTGTTTGATATGGAAATGGATATTTGAGATGCGGTATATTTGAGAAAGTTGTTTTGATATAGAGAAGGTAATTTTGAGTTAAGGATTTTGTGCGATTTCGAGTGAATAAGTTGATGAACAAAGATAAGTTGAATTAATGATTGTGTGGCATATTTAAGAATGTTTGAGATGAATCTAGGAAGTTCGAGTTGAGGATTATGTGAGATTTTGTGTAAATAAGTTGATGGGTATAGATGTGTTTTAGTTAATGGTACTGTGGAGAAGTCGATTAATTATATTTGGAAGTTGCAGATAAGTTTAGTTAGTGTTATTGAGGTACAGGATATATGAATGATCTTGAGGCAAAGGCATTTTGAATGATTGAGGAATCATTTTAAGGTTACTGAGAATTTTGGGTTAATGTTATAGAGGGATATTTGAGTAATTAATTCGATGGTTATCGATGAATTGAGTTAGCGGTATTGTTGAAAATTGAGGATCTTTGTTTTTGTTTTTTTTTTGTATATTTAGTGCGAGTATAGTGAAACATTGTGATGAGTTCTTTTTTTAATTATTTAGAATTGATACATTGTATTACGTGGAATGTTAAAAAGTGATGTTAATTAGTGAAGTGAAATTTTTGGGGGAATTATGTTGTTTAATTATGTGGAGCACTTGTAATAATTTTTTTTGCTTTTTTTTGTTTTAGTTAAAATTACTTTACTCTGTATGTGTCGCCTTATATGTCATGGGTTGCATTATCAATTTTATATTTATAAATTTTTTTTCTCTGAAATTTTCAACTGCATTTGTGATTTCTGTAATTCATTTCTCAATATGGAAATTCGTATGTATTGAATGTAGAAGAAATTGTTTTTTTTTCTCTCAAATTTTTTTAAAAGTATTAATCGATATAGTTATTTTTTTATATATATAATCGGATTTGCATGTTTTTTGTCTTGATTGTACATTCTGTTTCTTGTGTTGGCGTTTGCGGCATGCAGCAAATCGTTTGCGCAGGGAATGACATGTGCAAAAAAATTTTTTCTGCCTTTGTAAACATTGGGGGTGCATCCTGATCAAATACACACTCATAGTTTGCAATTCTAAATTTAATCGCATTAATTTTTTTTTATTAATTTCAAATTGTAACCAATGCTTGTAGTGAATTTTTTTAAAATTTCTTAGGCTATTAAGCATTCTCAGAGGTTATAAAAAGTTTTTTACCATGTACACTTTTCGCTTCAATTTATAGATTTTAATTTGCAAATCTGAATTTAATTACATTACTTTTTTATTTTAAATTGTAACCAATGCTTGTAGTGAATTTTTTTAAAATTTCTTAGGCTATTAAGTATTCTCGGAGGTTATTTTATTTTTTCTTCACCTACGCGCACAATTCGCTTGAATTTCTAATTCTTTATTTTATAATAATTTTTTTTAGTTTTTTTTTATTTCTACGAAAGATTGTAATCATTGCTCTTATTGAACCATTGCAATTTCTTATGCTTTGAGTACTGTTAAAGGTTAAAATAATAATTTTTTTTGGTGGTCTGATACATGCACATCATATTAGTCGTGTCAGGATTTCGATGTTATACGATTATGAGGTGTCTGTTTCTTAGTGCCACGTTTGTATTGATTATGTATGTTTCACTTGTAGTTATTTCTTATCACAAAATATTTTGTTTGGTGCTCGTATGTGTGGTTATTGTGAGTATCGAAGTTGTTATATATGCAATTTTTGAATTTACTATGCGTTACTTGTCTTATTTTTTATTATTAGTGTCACATGATTCTTTGTGATTATTCAATTATTTCTATTTGTTATTTTATATATATTGTCCTTGTGAATTATTTGGTGACCCATTCGATAATTATTTTTCGTAACATAAATTTAATTGTAGTTGTTAGTAGTTAATTTTCCCTCTCACCACTAAAGGAATTGGGACTTAATTTTTAGAATTTAGTTTATAATTTTTTTCCCTTTGTGTTACATTTTCAATTGTAAATTGTGGGAATGGCGAGGTCGGTGCTTGGAATCTGCGGTGGATGTCAACTGGGGTCGAGTTTCTCTTTTCTTCACACTGGTTTTGGTTCTATGACTAATATGGTTTCCCTGGGAGACAAATTTTTTCTATGGCAGCGTACATGGAACATTTTTATTCCGCATCTGCCGGAACCTACGGGGCCAGCTAAATTTTTACTCATCGTGGACGGACTACAGACTTTTGATGTGTTGCCTAGCTCTACAGAAGATTCCTCTACTCATCGTGGACAGACTGCAGACCTTTTGATGTGTTGTCCCGCCGGAGTGCCTAACTTTCTTCGCAGTATCGATGCATCAGCTATTTTTCTGGTCGGGACACACATGATCGCCGAACTCTTCTCGTGATGGAACAATTTTTTTTCTCTTTCTTGCTGGTTGTAATTTTTTTTGTGCTGTGTATTTGAGAGAGGGGAGGAGTGATGGGAGGCCAGAGGGCAGTATTAGCAGTAACAATTCAATGACCTTTTGAAATATCGTAACATGTATTCGCTTGGCAATATATTTTAAAGTAATAAGTTACATTCGGTCAGATAAAGTTACTTCCACTAGTATATACAAACTATATATATGTCAGGTTTGAAAAGTTTAGGTCAAGAAGCTTATCAAAAGTTAAAGAATTGTTTAATATCAAAACCTATACTTAAATTATACAACTCACAATATCCATGTCATGTGTTTTGTGACGCAAGTCAGGAATCAATAGGCGTAGTCTTGAAACAACAACACCCAGATGGAACACTTTACCCCATAGCTTATCACTCGAGACAATTACTTAAACATGAAAAAAATTATACAATTTCAGAAAAAGAGTGTTTAGTAATTATAGATGCCTTAGATAAATTCCACTGTTACCTACATGGATCCAAATTCACAATACATACTGATCATGCTGCTTTACAATGGCTTAAAAGTGTAAAACATTTAACTGGACGTTTATTTCGGTGGAGTTTAAAACTTTCTCAGTATGAATATTCGATAGTTTATATAAAAGGTAAATTAAATGTTGAAGCAGATATGTTGTCGAGGAACCCTGTATGCCATTATATATCACCCATTTGTCATTTTTTAAATACTGATGAAATTATTAAATACCAAAATTCAGAGAACATTAATGATCCAAAATATATAAAAATTAATGATGTATTAACAGTTAAGAAAAAGAATTTAATTAAAATTGTAGTACCGTTATCTTTGAGAGAAAAAATTAATTACAACTGCACATGAACAATTTGGTCACCCAGGTGTAAAAAAGATGTTAAAATTAATTTCCCCAATTTACTACTGGAAAGACATTATATTAGACATTTCAAATTTTGTTAAATGTTGTGAAACATGTCAATTGAATAAAAAGTCTACACAAAAAAGTATGGATTATTGCAAGAAGTTCCTGTAGCAGAAGAACCATTTGAAATGATTTCACTAGACACTGTAGGAGGATTTAATTATCATAATTCACAAAAGAAATACCTGCATATTGTTCTGGATCATGCTACCAGATATGCTTGGACATTTCCATCCAAAAGTGTCACTTCTGAAACTTATACAAATTGCTTAAAACAAATTTTTCAATTCAATGCCCAAAACAACTTTTAAGTGATAGAAATGCTGCATTCACTTCATCTAAATTTAAGAAATTCTTAAAACATCATAATATTAGACAATTACTAACTTCAGCAAATAGACCACAATGCAATGGAAAGGATGAAAGAGTTAATCAGACATTAGTAGCAAAATTAAGATGTAAAAAGTTAATTCAACTACAAAAACTCCTTGGACAAAATTATTAGAACAAGTTACATATGAATACAATAACTCGCCACATGATGTTACTGGCTTTCCACCTGCATATTTAATGTTTGGAACTTTTGCCATATGATTCGCCATTACCTAATCAAGTAAAATTAAACTATCCACCTATACAACAAGCTAGACAAATTGCAGTAAACAGAACAATTAAGCATCATAAGATAAATAAACAAAGGTATGATAAACATTATGTTGATGCAAAATTTAAAGTTGGAGATTTAGTCTTATATCAAAATTTCTCATACCTAATTCAAGTAAACTTCAATCTCCTTATAATGGTCCTTTTAAAGTTGTCAGAAAACTCTCAAATGTTACTTATGAAATAGATAAACCAATTCAATATACAGGAAAATTAACAGATATTGTTCATTCTACAAGATTAAAACCATTTCATTCAAAATCCAATTTCCAATTATGCTAAATTCTTATTTATGTTTGTTTTCTCAAACATTGGGGGGGGAAGAAGAAGTACATTGTAATTTTAAAAGAAGTGCATTGTAAATTTTGGAAGAAGTACATTGTAATTTTAAAAGAAGTGCATTGTTATGTAAAAAAAAAAATAATAATAATAAAAGTTGTGTTTAAAATTTGAATGTAAGACTTGTTTACATTATGAAAATCAAAATTTAATGTAATTGAATTTGTATTGTAAGTTTATTCATAATGAACACATTATTGAAGACTATTTTTAAAAAAAAACAAAAAAAACTGAATTATGGACTGTGTATGAAAACATTGTGATGAGGTCATTTTACGATACATTGTGTTATAATAATTTCATTGTGATTATTTGTGATAAGTATATTCTGAAAGTTACAATATAGTATGTGATGTTATGAAGATTTTATTATGGTTGTATGTTTTTGAAATGAGTTGATTGAGTAGAGATTCTAATAATAAACAAAAGAACTGTGAGATAAACAATAATTGGATGATGAACATTGAACTATGATTTTTCCAAGACAGGACTGTGTGAAACATTACATTACATTGATTGAACTTTTACCTGTACTTGATATATCTGAAATACCCTTATTTTTCTTTGCATTTTATATTTTTAGTGATATTTTGATATAATGTTGATGTTGTGTTTATTTTGATAAATTTCTGTGTTATAGTTATGTAATCTTTTCTTTTTTGGGAGCTCCTAAACACATTTTGCTGTTACTTATTTTATATCTATTCTTTGTATGTACTTACTTTACCATTATTCCTAAAATCATGTTATTTACACTATACCTATTCTTTCTATGTATTTATGTACTCATTATATTCCAACATTCAATACCATTTTGAAGTACTTGTAACTTTTCAACATTTATCACTTTATTAACATTGTTTACTATTGGTGCACATTTAGTGAGAATTTCACTTGATCTTATGTTATGTTGTTTAGTACTATTATATTTTTGAATGTCCAATGTGAATTATCTTTATCTTATGTTGTTTTTTTATTAACCTCATTATTATTATAGTCATAGTGGAAGTATTAGATGTGTGATATTTTTCAGAAAACAATTCTATGTAACACAAAGTTTTATACCAAATTTTTGATACTTTGTTATTCATTATTGCTATTTTTTTGTACATGTTAGGATTCACCAGCCCACTCTTTTACACCATTATTAAATCTTCTAGATTTTTATTTCATTTGGGGAATTTGATATCATTGAAATATAATTTTTTCCTGGGGACTTGCCAGTCAGAAAAATGGCCAATCTGGCTGTGCCAGACTTCAGCGGGAGGGGGAAATTTGTCAGGTTTGAAAAGTTTAGGTTCAAAATTAAGGAAGTAATAAATGAAAATAGAGCGAACTCTTTACCATCGCGTAAGGATTTATGAGTAAACAAGCCTGTTAAAAGGAGCAACGAGCGCTGACGAAGGCGAGAACTGAGACTTTTGACGACATGTCGATTCTCGAGAAACTTGCCATGATCCCGAAAATGGATGTTGATCCATCAAATGATGAATTGCAATCGCCATGTTTTCGACGACTCAAGTTAAATAGAAAAATCAAAACAGATATGATGCTCCTCAAAACCTACCAGGAATTGAACGCAAAGCATCATACCTCCGACCCTAGCCTTGTGATGATTACCAACACTGCAGCTGCTGATCGTCAAGTAAATTTGAATGCCTTGGTGAGTGAGCGTGATTCTCTCCCCGAATGCCTAACATTCAATTGTCAGTTCTGCCCTAAAAACAACCCCACTACTCCAGTGGAAGTAATTGCCCCTATTAAAAACTCAAATTCTTTAAAGAAAGATAATATTAATGATAACGAAAACTAAAACTTCAGTTAAAGCTATTAATAAAAATAAAAAAGAAAATTCAAAAACGTAAGCAAAAAAAAAAGGATTCCGTGGAGGGACTTTTTGTCTTCCCAAAGAAAACAGCCAGACCTGCCTCTCCTTCATTCAGCGATCCAATCGCAACTCGCCAGTTTTCCGATCTCGTTGAAGATCAAAACAAAGTTAATGAAGTTGAAGAAGCAAAAACTACAGATATTCCCAAACCTAGACCCCCTCAACCTATTCACCTCAAAATTAAAAGAAAATATTTTTAGATCTCAGATTAAGTCAATTCTTCAAAATTTCCCGGATACCATCACCAAAAAACTCAGGCAAATTCGTTAAACTTTATACTAAAGACGTAGAGGTAAAACATAAATTAACTCAATTCCTCGAAAGTGACAAAAACTTTGAATTTTTTGTACCAAACCTAAATTAAATAAACCAATTAAAGTTGTAATTAAAAGGACTCCCAATCTTTACCAAAACTCAAGAAAATACTCTCAGACCTCGAAGAAGAAGGATTTACGGTAGATAATGTAACACAATTAATTTCTAAAAGCATAAAGGCCCCCTCCCATTTTTCCAAATTACATTACCCAGAAATGCCGAGAACGTTAAAATTTTCGATCTCAAGACCCTCGGATACTTACAAGTTCGCGTTGAGGGATTCCTCGTTCGAGGAATTACTCAATGCTTTAATTGCAATAATTTCTTTCATACGGCAAGTGAATGTCACCTAAAGCCAAGATGCTTAAAATGCGGTAATGAGCACCCGACTAAACAATGCCCAATTAAGGAGAGGCAGGACAATCCTTTTGTATCAATTGCCAGGAATACGGCCATACGGCCTGTTATACAAAATGTCCCCAGTTTCTAAACAAAAAGGGCTCGCCCTTACCTAAAATTCAAAAATTGAACCAAAATAAGTGCAAAGAAGGAGTTACCTTCGCTAACGTAGTTAGCGGAACTAACTTCCCGCCCCTTCCTACTCCTAATGCTACAGTTATAAAACCAGAGAAAATAAAAACTCTAGCAAGGAAATCCATGGAATCCACCAGGAAGATAAATCTGATTTAGCTCAAGTAATTGAACTCGTCAACTTAATTTCTAACATACTCAAGAGATCCCCTGAAATTCTACAAATACTTAATAATCTTAAAAATGCAGATGACGATAATGCTAAAACTTTTCTCCTTGTTGAAGCTTTGCTCGACAAGAAATAATTTTTATATTCCCCTCTTTAAACATCCTCAATTTCTTTTAATTTCTACAATAATTTTTATTTTTCACAATAATTTTCTCCTTTTATATACCAATTGCAATTTCCAATTCCATTGAAATATTTTCCTAAAACCCACTTGTTTTAGTATAGAATCAATGCTCACTCCCAACACCCATTCCATTGGTAGGCTCGGCTCTCCTAGTCTGCCCTCTTCCACCCCATTGGTCCCTGCATCCGAAACTCCGCCCACTTCCATCAACCAAGTCGCAACACAAGGCCAACGACAACACCAGACAGAGGACGGAGGAATCAGAAAATTGATTCCAGTTCCTTGTTCAAAAGCAGCATCTCTCTGACGAAGGCGAACGCATACTAGGAAGGACTTGGCTGGTGTCTCCTCGCTGCGATGTTGTATTTGGTAACACCCGGTTGCGCGGCAAAAGGTCCGCCATGTTAGATTATATATGATGAAAGCGTAATAAAGGAATATTATAAAGATGATACCCTCCTCATTTTACCAGCAGGCCTGGGGCCTGTCATATATATATATAGTATTCTGTAACTTGAACACAACACCATCCAAGAATTTTAAAAATAAAGACCTCGTTTCAAGTAATGATTAGTAATTGCAAAATTTCACCTTTCGTAATATCAGGATTTGAACCACGCCTCACCTACTAATCTGCAGTTAAGAGGCGTATCTACCACTGCATCAATGATACGGGGCCCCCAAGCTACAGGGGCCCCATCGTATGTAAGTAAGGTACTCGTAATATGTTGAGAGGCCCAAGTAAAGGACGTCTAAAAATTTTTGATACAGGGCCTATACTCAGATATAGCTGTGCCTATGCTGCAGCCCTTTTAAAAAATAAAAAACCTATTAAAATATATTTTAATACATAACAAAAATTAATGTATGTGCTAACTATATAGAATTATTCTTCAAAATGCAGATTTTTATAAATAGGTTTATATACATTACAGAAACCTATTATGAAGTGCAGCTTTCTAACATATAAAAGAAAATTGAAAATGAAAAGCCTTAATTTTAAGGCTATGTGTAATTAAGCATTATAAAAACGAGTAGATTTTTTTAAAAAATAAATGACATGATTTGAAAGCATCAAAATATATTGTATTTTAATTGCATGATCTTTTACAAACAATTTTATTTCACATTTGTTACTGCACTAACTAATTTGAAATTTGCAGTGCTTTTTATCTTAATTTTTTAACTTATTTGTTTACATTAAAATTGACGATTGGGTTATGGAAGTCTAGAGATCTGATCGCAAACAGTGGGCTTTCAATCGAGCCATGTGGCCCTGATAGCCTAATGGCAGGGTCGGCGATAGCAGTTTCGCCGCTCCAGGCAAAATTCCCCCCCCCCGTTTATAACAAGAATTAAATGATATAACCTAAACCTTTCCCATGCTTAATGGTAAAATGAAACGTGAGCAAAAGAATTGCTATCAATAATGTCGAAGTTTTGATTAACAAAAAAAAATTATTAATCCATATTTTTGGCACTAAATTAGAATAAATTAGGGTTGCACAGAAAAAAAGAAAAAGAGTCATTTCTAGTGTATAATTGTAAAATACAGGTATTAAAAAATACTAAAACAAAAAAATAGAACCACTAAATATTAAATTTTTAATTACATATTAAAATACATTTAAAACGAGAGTTAAAAAACTTAAAAGTGTTTCTTTCTCACTTTTAATTTTGAGATTTTTTTTTATAATTTCTTTAACATTAATTTCTTCAGCCCCAGTTCATGTTCAATGGCTATTGTTGTCTAGCCGTTTAACAGATCCTCGGTAGTAGTGGAGCGTAAAAACGTTTTAATTAATTTTAATTTGGAGAAACTCCTTTCTCCACTTGCCAATTTATTGGGAGAGTAAGCAATATCCTTAAAACTGTACCGAGATTTGGAGCAAAATCCAGGTTCGATATGAATTTTAAAATCTCGATTGGACTTTCTTTTTATTTAGCAAAGCCAAAACCACTACTATCTCGTCTGCCAGGTCCAGCGCGTTTATATCTGGTGAATTCCCATCAGTTAACACTGTTTCTAGATCTTTACAGTACTTTAGTTTGTCATTTTGAGGAGTATATTTTAAATCACAAATACTGTATAAAAATTGAAAATAGTGCCTGTGGGTACTGATCAAATTAAATCTGGATTCAAGTGCATTGATAGCTTTATCTAATGTGAAAAAATAAAACTCTCTGCCTTATATTTCAAAGTAGGGTCGTCTATCGGATCATCTTGTACTTCATAGTCGAAATTAACATTCCTTCTTCGAACTCTATGGCACGTTAAATCTGTCGAGAGCTGAAACGTCATCCCGCTGGTGTGGTGTGATAGTTAGAGGTGGATGCCAGCTTTAGGTGTCGTCCACGTCACTTGACCATGGTTCAAAATTACGTGGTCCGTCACCAAAAACCCTCGTGCAGCTGAACAGTGCGACATTAATATTCACTCTTTCGAACTCTATGACATGGCTTGGGAGCTCAAAATTAGCCGGTATGTCAGTTTCGTTGGCGAGTTCTCAAGCATCGCAAAGCATTTCAATAAAGGCTGTGTCCGATCTAAGATCCTTCAAAAATCTTTATAACTTTTCAAGAGCTCAATATAGCAGATGGTAAATCATAGTCTTTTGTATGCAAGAACTTACTTATAGGATTGATACAGTTTAAGAGATTTTGTACCAAATTACAATGCAGCATAAGAGCTTAAATCAGTGGTACTCAACCTTTGTTACCGCAGGGCTGCACAGACATGATAGGTATTTCACGCGGGCCGCATACACATGACAGTTATTTCATGCGGGCTGCAACATGCGGATAATGGAAAATACACACTATAAGACCAAAGCAACTTTGAAAAAATTTGTAAAACTAATTTTTGGCTTTTATGTTAATACTAGCTGGTATACCCGTTCTTCGCACAGGTGAGCTGAAAAATTAAACAACACATATTGAAAGATAAAGAAGTTTTTAATGAGTTAATTTTACATGTAGATCTAATAGCTCTGATAAAAGGGATTTTTATTTAGTTATAACTCCCCGTAACTTTCTTGACAGTCGATTTTGGAAACACCTTTCCTAAGCTGATCTCTGCTCAGCAAAAGTAATACATTGTTAAAAGTTTTGTGTGATGAATGCTTAAAAATAGTGTAAATAATTTATATCTGAAAGTGTAATACATTAATATTACTTTCTGTTGCTTTTATTTAATGTTAAAATTGTAATATTCTTAAGCAACGCCGTTTCTCACATTATAATGGGGGATTCAATGAAAAACATAGCGACATGTTAACGATACAGTCAAGTTGGCAAATGTCTAGTTACTTTCATAGCTCGAGCTTTATTAGAGCTTTGTAAGACCCGCCGCGTAGGGGAGCAATGCACGTTAATATTTTATCCACCGCACTATGATTTACTGCAGTTTTTTTCGTACAATATTTTTTTTTTGGATCACTACGTTGAAAATTAAGGGATATACATAAACAAAATACACCACATTGGAAAATTTAATCCATTAGAGCTAATAAATTAATTAAGGATATTCCACCGTAAAATTAATTATATACACCGTTCACTTAAAATAAATAGTCAAACCGTCTTCTAAGGTCTTCATTAATATAAAAAAAACATAAGACGCTTAAATTTTGACATAAGCTATTTTTACGGGACAAAAATAATTGTCTTTGCAATCCACTGAAAACGTCGTCAGCTGAAAACGCAATATCTGGTACAAAACTATTCGCCTTCCCCGCTAAAATACTCATCATAGAAACCGTGCTGCCATATATCTTGGAAGAGTGGATTTCAAAGAATATTCCGGCTAAGTATTTGTAGAATATATATATATATATATTCCTTCTAAGATGGTGTGGTGTGGTAGTAAGGAGAAGGGGGTGCCAGCACAGGTGTCGTCCACGAGACTTGACCATGGTTCAAAATTACATGGTCCGTTGCCAAAAGCCCTCGTGTAGCTGAACAGTGTGACGTTAATATTCACTCACTCACTCACTCTAAAAAAGACAGTACAGTAATTATAATTATTTTTATACTTAAATATGCAATATCTGCCAATTTATTTAAAATTATAGCGGTATAATTAACTACTAACCACAAATTTTGAAAATTTGTCCAAATGATGTAGGGTGAAAGAGAAAGTTTATTTACTTTAAGTACCAGAACCGAGAAAAGCATTTATTTTGAAAAAAAGATCAATTTCTTACTACCAAACGTGCATAATGAAATCATAAAAAAACCCATTCAAATAAAAGAGAGATTTATAACAACCTCTCCCTTCAAAACTTAGTTTTATTCTGAAATAAAAAAAAAATAAGGGATTATGCTGATCACAGGAATTAATTAGAAGCGAGCGCCTTGCGTAGCCAAAGCAAAAAGAGTTTCTTCACAAACAAAAGATAGATAAATGCTGTCGTGGGCTTTTATTGCAGCGCACGCCAGAATTGCTTGCAGATGGCAGAATTTTTTCCTACTTACTTGAAAAATATCGTTATATTTTGGACACTTCACACAATATCTTTATAAATTATAGCCTATGTGTTATTGTGATGTATAAGCTATATTACTGTAAGGTTTCATTAAAATCTATTCAGTTGTTTTTGCGTGAAAGACGGACAAACATCCTCACAAACTTTCGCATTTATAATATATATCTTGACTATATTAACTTTTCTATCAAAACACGCACACTTAAACATTTATTTTTATGGCTTTTTATAGTTACAGGATAATTTCTATTTCCTTTTATCAATCTCTTACTTACATTCTAATATTAAAAAAACAGATGACAAAATCAATGTATTTAATTGCTTGATTAAAAGAATTCCTTGCTTAATTTTTAGCCTATTTTTCTCTAGCATTGAACAGGCCACTCAGACAAGACCGGCGGGCCACATGCGGGCCGCAGTTTGAGTATCACTGGCTTAAATTGTTTAACACATCTTAATAGTTCAGAAGCCTTTATAGAGTTGTCAATCTCCGAATTATTACAAACAGCAAGTAGAGCATCGTATATCCCTTCTACTTGATACTTTAGTGGTTTTAATGCATCTATTTGGCTTTCCCTCAGATTTTGTTTGATATCACGTATCTACTTTATAAATTGGGTTCATCATATTTTTATTTCTTTGTGTGTGAAGCACATTTTGCTTTCCCTTTAAATAGTTTTATGCTAGGAACAAGCAAAAAAAAATAGTACCTATACTCTTTCACATTAATTATTGTTCTCTGAAAGAATAAAACTTTAATTAAATCCTTTTTCTGTTGCTTTTTATTTCTGTCATAATTTTGACATCCTTTTGTTGCCTTTTTTAAAGATTTTAAATATGGTTATAGATTGGAACCTATTATTACTAGATTTTTTTTCTTAAATATACATACTAACGCTTTTAAACCATTTCACAATCACGAAGAATACATTTTAAAGGATTTTTGAGAAATATAATAGTAAAATGAAACAGTAAGTAAAAACTATTGCATGCTGAAACCACCGACTTTTTAATTTTTAGAGCACCATTTTTCTACGGAACACTGATTAAGAGCCTCTCGTTTATGTATTGGATGAGTGATTATGTTCTGAAACTTTTTTGATATATTGAAATAGGAATTTCAAGTATTTTATATTTGTATTCGCGTTCCAATTAAACGAATTAGATTTAAAGCCTTTATGTATCAATCACAAATAAAACATATTTTAATAAGATTAAAACTTAATTTTAAAATTCTTTGGAAGTTATTTAGGCTTAAAGTCATTGTTGTTTGCATATTAGGGCTGCTAATTCTATATGTTATTTTGATATCACTATATATTCAAATTAATTATCTATTTAATAATTATCTTTTGAAATTTAAAATTCACGCCTGAAATTTTGCAATTTATCTAAAGGATGTTTTTGCATTAAATGCTTGTATTTTTAAAAATATTTTGCATTTTTATTGGTTTAAAATTTTAGTCTTTTAAATATTTTCTTAAAATTTCTTCATATTGAACTGCAGATAATTTATTACCTCAATTTTTAAATTTTTCGAAATATGCATTTTGAGGAACTTTATTAGTAGCATACAGAATGTTTTACAATATTTTAAAGATATTATACATTTTTTTATGTATTTTTATAATTAAGTATACACATAATATACATAATTAATTATACACATAATATGTATAATTAATTATACACATAATGTATATAATTAATTATACACATAATGTATATAATTAATTGTACACATAATTATACACGTGATTAATTATCTACGTAATATATATAATTAATTACTCACATAATTAATTATTAGACTGCATTAAATGTTACTTCAAATTGTCCGTGTAAAACAGAGGTTCCCAAACTTTTTTGTCTCATTTACCCCTTGCCATGTTTTTCGGTTTGGTGTAGACCCCTGCTTAATTAATATTTAATTTTTGAAAATTTATCAACTTAAATGTCTTTTTGATAGCTAGTACTACTACTGGTACTTTAAAATAATTCAATTTATAACTAATGAAATATAGAGTTAAAGTTTAAAAAGCATATGTTAATTAATTAAATTAAAAGTTAATTAATATATAAAATAACTGTTAAATAAAATAACCAGACAACATACAATTGATTTTACTGAGAGGGATGAATCTGGAGCTACAATAACAAATTCTCAACATTTAGTATCAATCTTGCCAGGTTTAACCTTAAATCTCCTCTGTTAGTAGTATCCAATTTCTTCTTTTGTTTTGGAGATTTGCAACTACGCTGAAACTCTTTCTTATTAAGAAAAATAATTAAAAACTTCCTCACGATATTCCATAATTCTGGATAAATAACAGGTTTGCCTTTTTAAAGCCAAAATTGCTGGCATCCGTTTCTAAACTTTAAAATCTTCATTGGTGCATATCACGATCAGTTCCTGTTGTCCTGCGACATTTTTTTAAAATATGATCATATAAATTCTCATTGTCTACTGTGGTATTACCATAGTCAAAAAGCATTCTCAAACCTGGTTTCAAAATCTGAATAAAAGGCAGTAAAATGTTGAACGTAGATTAAAACGTGCTGACAGAAGATTGTCTGGGTTAATTTGAGAAAATTCCGGACCTCCAGTATTATACTTCTTTAGTTTAACTCTGGAAAGAACCCCTTAAATGGTCCCTGTTTTAAAAATAATTATGCTGTCACCTTGTACAGTCAAATTAACCTCATTAAATTTAGTAAATAAATCTGCTAAATAAGTAAAATTTGGTTTCCACACTTAATTAAATTATCTTTTAAAACTAAAGTCATGATCTAGTTTAATGAGAGTTAATATCACATAGCCCCCAATTACACCTCATTGACCCCTAAATTGTTTTTTTTTGCTGACGTGAACCCCTTCGAGGTTATCATAGACACTTGGGGGTCTATATAGACCACCTTGGGAATGACTGGTGTAAAAGATCTTAATTAAAAAGGTATCGTGCAAATTCCTCTTAAAATGGCAATAACATGCAAAAAAAATATATTGTGGAATTTTTTAAAATTTAATCATACAAAATAATGGCTATCTTAACAGTCTTAAAATAGATTAGAAAAATTATATATTTCACATGTTACATTCAATAAAAAGAAAAAAAAAGTGTCTATAAAAAGTAAAATTAACTTTTTTTCATTTGAAAATTCTTTTAACAGTTTGAAGCAATATGAATTAAATATTTAGCAATTATATACTAGTTCATTTATAACTAAACAAAATTGTCACAATATATTACGATTACAAAACAAAATCATCATAATAAATATAACTACGTTATATCACAATTTCGAGCTATTGCTGTAAGGATTCTTTATGCATAGTAAATAATTAATGAATGTACTCAAAAGTTCATTAATGCAGTGGTTCTCAAACTTTCAATACTGGCGACCCAATTTTCAATCATAATTTTTGTCGAAAACTCTCCTGTACAACAATAATGTATTAACTGCAATAAAAATGCACTTTGAGAGAGAGACGCTAAAGTTACAATACTCGATCTTAATTATAAACCGTACAAATTAATACGATAAGTATATTAAATTTTGTATATGTAACTTTTCAGTAATATATATTTTAAGAAAATTACTTAAAATATATATTACTTACTTATTATTATGTTATTTTTTTCTCTAATCTTTAAATTGGAACAGATCACAAATTAAAGATTTATTTCTCCTTCAGCATTCGTTTCTCAAAGTACAAATGTCATTAGAAAAATAGTCTAGTCTATGTTGCTCTCTATCATATCCATAACATTTGGCATTATAGGGTACGTTTGCGTTAGTCTGGGCAACATATCGGACGTCTGCACAAAATATGTAAAACCTCGTACAATTCCAGTCAGTTTTGGTCGACTCGATACTTCTATAGCTACCGAATCTAGCTTGTAAATGTACATTTTTTAAATTTACACTTTAATTGTAATTCACGGTAATTAAGTATTTACGGCAGTAGATTAAAACAAAATCATACATACATTTTCAAGTCGTAAGCAATCATTCAACGATAATGAAGGATCAGCAAGTACACAGACGAGCATGGTTCCGAAAATTAAATCAAGGCAATAAATATTCTCAAAAATACTTAAATTTCGGATTTACCACTACTGCAGTAAATGATGGGAAAAAAGCCCCAGACCGATATGTGTCAAAACTTACAAATCTGAAGAACAACATGTGAAAGTTGTTTCTAAAACCATGTAAAATCATTTAGCTATGTTGGCAAAGAATTTTAAAAAGTATTTTCTGGATGAGGACAACTTGATAGCAAGTTAGAGTGGATTAGGAATCTATTTCAAGATACACCAGAAGAACTCTCTCAACTTCGAAGAAATCTTCATACATTTCACTTCCAGTGAAAACTTAAAAGGCAATTTTGTAATAAATCGCTCTTTGAATTTTGGGTAGAGGTGGGTGATGAATTATCTGTTCTGAAAACAAAAGCACTTCGTATACTATTACCATTTTCAACATCCTACCTTTGTTAAACCGGATTTTCTGCAGTGGCTGCTTTGAAGACAAAAGCTAGATCTCAGCTAAATATAGAAAAATAACCCAGAGTGTCAATTTCTGATATTAAACCTTCCTTTAAAAAAACTTTTTGCTCTACAACACAAGCCCATGAAAGTCCCTAAAAAATATCAAACTTGTTCTTAATTTAGTATTAAGAAATTATTTATAAAATACCTTCTTCAGAACTGATACATTAAACGTATACTGGTGGAAACACCAGCTCTCTCTTCGCACGAGTTCATTTTTTTAAAAATAAAACATTATTATTTATATAATAGCTGAACTGTAAGGAGAGTAAAACTGCGTGCACGACATTGTATACAAAAATGTAAAATGATTTTTTTTTAGATAAATGCTATAATTGTGAATAACTGTTTAAAAGAACTGTAATTTTAAACCTCACATAATTCGCATTTAGAATTATATATAATGTTAAATAATTAAAAAGAATATAAAATTCCGATGAAGAATAATTGTGTTATTTTTTAATATTTAAAGCGAGAAGACTTCAAAATATTTTAACCCAGGAGCATGCACGCACTCGATACTAATGTTAATGGTAGTGCGGGAGGACTCAGTCACCCCAATCATTTGTTTATAATTATTTTACTGTACACGATAAAAATCGTAATTCCAGTGAATAATTTAATTAAGAGAAAGTATACTTACCGGCTTTCAAGGACTGTTAAATTTTTCTTTGATGATTTGCGAAAAAATCGAATAAAACACTGAACTAAAATGATTCAAAAGCGCAAGACCTTAATAAAGGACGCAAATCAGAGACACTTTTCATTAATATTACAAAAATGTTATTTATTGGCAAAGCTGTCATATTTTGTTCCAAGTTATTGTAGTTTTAATGAGCTTTCATGATCGAGTGAATGAATATTAACGTCGCACTGTTCAGCTACACGAGGGCTTTTGGAGACGGACCTCATATATATATATATATATAATTTTGAACCATGGTTAAGTGACGAGGACAATAATTGAGCTGGCCTCTTTTAACTACCACACCACTCCAACAAGAGGACGTTTGAGCTCTTGACAGATTTAACGTGCATCTCTTCCTTACACGGCGGGTCTTTAGTGGTACTGGGCTCGAACTCGTGACACCTTTGGTACTCAACAAATAGCAAGTTTAACGTTTTCTTTCTTGTGTCTTTTTGACAAGGCGAAATGAACACTGTGATACACTTATGGCTTCAAATTTTAAGTTGATGGAGTTCTTTAGGAAGCATTTGAAAATTTTCCTTTCGTTTCATGTTCATGGCGTTTCTCAATCATGAATAATATGTGTTATTCTCTCAGCAGGTTTTCCTTTTGTTTGATCAGTTTTTCCTTCAATAGAGATCACAGATGTCCCGCGCCACCGCTCCCGGTTTAAAAGTGTTCTTAGAAAAAAGTACGCATGATCTAAATTACCATACCAATAAGTTTGAAGATCAATCAAATGATTAACAAACGTATTATGCAGCCAGGCTGAAAAGTGAATCATGTCTTCCTTTTCTTTTTCTACAACTAATGTACAGTATTTCAATAATATTTACAGTGATGAATTGTTTATCTTCTTAGAATTTTTCTCAGGGTCTGGGTTTCGCTTTTCATTTAACGAGTAATATTTTATGTTAAAACGTAATAAAAAAATCTCTCATTGAGGAAATACAGTAAATTAAACAAAATGTTTTTTTCTTTAATTTAATTTTGGGATCAAAGATAGCTATTTGATGACGGAAAAACGCCAGATGGTAAACATAAATTATATCAGTGTTGTTGTGTATTTTTTTTATTATGGAAAAAAGTATTTTGCTTTACTTCTCTTTCCGGTTTTTTTAAAAGATCTTGAAATTTTCTATATGCTCGCGCCTCCTTGTAGGGTCATCGCGACCCCTCAGGGGTGCGCCCCACACTTTGAGAAACACTGAATTAATGTTTTGCATTTTAAATGACCTACTATCATCCTTTATAACCTACTAATGAAGTTATTTTTATACCAGAGGCAAATAATATTTTTCATTTGAATAACAATGTCAATCGAAAATGTTTTGAGACGATTACGGCATATTCAAGCTACGAAAACACACGTACTTAAAAATGTTAATCAACATGAAATATTTTACGAAACGGATGGCATTTATATTTATGCTTATAAAACAAAAAATAAATAAATAAAATAGAAAAAAATCACAAATGCAGCAAAATATTTTTTTCTTTTCACTTTATCTTACGCAAAGATTCAAATTCCTGGGCATTAAACCTTAAAAATCTAAAAGAGAATTTGAAAATGAAAATATTACTTTTTTGTTGTTCGACTTTGTTTTGTCTGCATAAGCACAGGAAGATAAAAGAATTAGTTCGGAAGTCAAATTGACACAAGATTCCCTCAGTTTTCTTCGAAAAAGGGTCTTTTTCTCAGGGTCTCATTCTGCCCCTCTTTCCATTCATAAAACTTGACCGTGCTTTGCATCACTTTTGTTGAGACTAATCTCTGCCTAAATCTCTCTTTCAATAGTACTCGAATTCCCGCATATAAAGCAGCAAGAGTTCTACGAAATTAGTTGAAAGAGAAGGAACCGGATGCCAAAATTCTTCTTTCTCGCCTCTTCCCCCTTTCCCCATGGGACCAGCGTTGGAAAATACGGCTTTAAATACTAATGAATACTCGTTAAAAAATTAAAAAATAAAAATCTAGGACTACATAGAAAGCGTGAATATTTTGCATACATGTTTTTAATTTTTTTCTTCGAATTTTTATTTTGACTCTTAGAACCCCTGGGTAATCTTGGTTTATTTTCTTCATAAACTAGTTAATTTTACAGCCAATTTGCCGCCTCCTAAGGTTGCCTCCCCGGGCAGGGGCCCGGCTTGCCCACCCCTAGCGCCGGCCCTGCTAGTGGCCATGGTCCCGGATTTGCGGCCGTTGAGTCATGAGTTCGAGTCCCAGTGCCGTCACCGGTACACGTTAATTTTGTCGAGGCTCAATGTCTTCCTTTTAATGGGGTAGCTAGAAGAGGTAGGTGCTAGCTCAGGTGTTGTCCTCGTCACTTGACACCGAGGTTCAAATTGCGAGACTCGTTGCCAATAGCCCTCGTGTTGCTTTACAGTGTGACGTTAATATAAACCTCACTCATTCGATCGATACACGGTTTCGACTTTTGATTTCTTTGAAGATTCTTCATATCAAATGTTGAAATATGCTGTTTTTTATAATAGAATTTCAGTGTTGTGTGCGGTTAGGAAAAGTAAGAAATAAACTCTGACTAGTTATCATCTTTGTTTCTGCACTACGGTTCATAATTGTGAGAGCCATCACCTATCCAAATTAAAATTCATATTTATGTCTGTGATTTTGAACCAGTCGCTTGGTTCTTAATCGGTAATATCGTCTTTAATGAATAGGTCATGCATGCAGAAATCAATAATTCAAAAAGTAAAATTTTGAAAATCACTTCTACTACATAAATATAATATTAATCTAAAGCCTTGATTAACTGGTATATTTCTGTCTTATAAATTAACTAGTCGTTACTCGCACCAGCTTCGATGGGTATTTAATGACGTGGTATACTCATGTACTGCTTATATGTATGTAAATTATTGTATCTAAGCCCAAGGATTAAGCGTTCGATCTTTACAGACAAAATAAACATCCTTGCCAAATTTGAAGTCTAAATCTAAAAGTTCAAAAGTAGAATTTTTTTTATCTATAAGCCGTTGATTCAATTTCCGTAAGGCAAGTTCAAAGCGGAATTCAATTCAACTATAAGAAACATGCATACCAAACTAGTAGGTCTAGTAGTTTGATGTTTCAAGCTCTTCTCCTTCTACATATTATTAAAAATAAACAATCAAGTCCACTAAAAAATACTAATTGAAGCATGGCAATCTTCGAAGCTCTGATATAAACAGTATTTGATATGTGTATATATACCTATACATACATAAGTATATACTAGCTACATGGCCTAGCGGTGAACGGGCTTGATCTACTTTTTTATAAATTTTCCTTTCCTTAACAAAATCAGCACTTTTAACACTCTTTTTCAAAATGGCTTCCGCCCCCTCCCCCATCTCCTTACCTATTTACCTTTACAATATTTATTTTCTATAACATAATAAATAATATATAATTTATTTGATATATTTATATAAATATACATATATTATAATATATTTATTCAAAAACTAGATTTAGTTAATTATTTTTAACAATTAGAGTTTTTTTTATTTATTGAAAAACAGAGTTTATTCTAACGTTTTATATTGCTATTTGATCTGGCAAACTTGTTAATATTTGTCAATTATATACACTGAATAAGAAGGTGTCATTTTTATATAAAATACGAAAAAAGAAAATTTGTATATCTAAAATTTTCTTTCTACTACAATATTTATACCAAGAAATGCAAGATTGAATTATGTACCATTAATACTAATTTAATAAAGCAATTTAAGAAGTATAAGGTCCATCTCAACATATATTGTGTATAAATCTTGGAGGCAAATTCTGTATTATGCTTACATCATATTCTGAAGCATTTCATACTAATAAATTTATCCAGGATTAATTTAAGTATTGGTTTAATTTAGTAAATTTCTTATACCGAAAAGCACTTCACTTATCATTTGATTTGTAACTGCTATATTAAAAACAATGCAAATTTCTAACCATTTGCTTATGAAATCAAATTATTTGTAAGTTTTATGAAATTCACATAAAATTAAAAATTTTTAATATAATTTGGTATGTTTAAATCAGTCGATTAATTCATTTAAAAAAAAATCCGTTCATTTTATCAAGTTTAATTTTTTTTATAAAAAATGCTTTCAAATCAGAGAGTTCTTTCCTTTTCCTTTCCTATTTTCTTTTATACATTTAAAAAAATGCAATTTATAAAAGATTTCTGCAATGCAGACATTTGTGGTGATACTAAAAACTATGTGTAAAACAAAATACTATTTGGAATTTTGGTGGAAAATTTTATATAATATTTAATTTTTACATCGTATAAGATATTTCTTCTTATATAATATTTACCTCGTATAAGATATTTCTACAGCTTTTATCTTTTTTAATGGGCCACAGTCTAGAACAGGGATCGGCAACCTATGGCACGCGGAACAATTCTCAGTGGCACTCTGCACTACTCAACAAATGTGTCAATTTTTGAGTGGAAGGAAGTTGATAAATTTGTAGTGGACCTTGTTCGACAAACATTTTCAGAATTATGAACACTTACGGAATTACGAAAATATCCGAAAAATAACTTTAAAGATAAATTTACAGCTTGTGACGTCTTACGCGTCTTTTCTTTAACAAATCCTTTGGAATCTTTGGGCCAGAATTAATGGCAACTCTTTTCCAACCAAATCCAAGAAACGAGAAGTGAAGAGATGCAAATAATATAGGATAAATATAGGATCTCAGAGTAAGCGGGAGGGCAATGAAAAGGAATGTTAGACAATTGACGTACGTTGTTGCAATGGATGATTATTGAAGTTCGTCGTTCAATATTTAAGTTCTACGTGTCGTGGATAAACATATTGGTGATCGACTAGAAATTAAACGTCAAGCTACATACCATTGTAGATAAAGACATGTTTATTTCAGAATAATATAAGGTAGGATTGATTACTTATTAGTATATTTGAAGATTAGGCGGTTAGATTATTGAGATTGGTCTGAATTATATTGTGTGTTGCGTATTGCGTCATCGTAGATTCTCTCATTATTTATTAATATTATATTTGTTCAAAGTTTAAGTTGAATATCTTAATAGTCATATTAAAATAATGTTTGATCCTAGTTCTTTCATTAAGCCTACACCTCTAGATCACGCTGATACTTCGAGGGATCTACTTCCAAGGGGAGGTACATCACAATGGCGCCCAACTAGGTTTAATCTATATGCCCCCGAGATGAGAAACGCGAGAGGAATTAATGTTTGGCCAGAAGTATATTTTTCTGGGTCGGAGAACGTCACCGAATTTTTAGAGGGTATAGATAACCAAATTAAATTACTTGAAATACCCAGTGACTTATCGTGTGCTTATTTAAAAGGTCATCTCATGGGTAGAGCCCTGGATTGGTACCAAATATTCGGATCGACGTTAGTGCAAAATACCGCCACGGACTTCGCACGGCTGAAAGCAGGATTGTCGAAAGCATTCCCTGCCATCCAAAATAGGAAGGATTTAGAGACTCGTTTTTACGCGTCTCAGCAAACACAGAACCAGAAGCCGACAGATTTTGTTTACGATTTGCTTAAGTTAAATAAGAAGTTAGAACTGGAGATGTCTGAGAAAGCCCTTGTAGATCATATTTTCGTTAGACTTGAGCCGCAAGTAAAGGGTATTTTTTTAGAGGTATAGAACTTTAAATTGCAATAAAACAACGATGTATTATTCGATTGACATGAATTTTTTTATTCGAAAGATAATCTTGTGGCATTACATTTTAAATATGATTTCTGGCATATGACTGCCACGGCTGGCTCGGATGTAGTCCAATCTGGACGTCCAATTTTCGATGACTTTTTCGAACAATTGTGGCCGTATATCGGCAATAACACGGCGAATGTTGTCTTCCAAATGGTCAAGCGTTTGTGGCTTATCCGCATAGACCAATGACTTTACATAGCCCCACAGAAAATAGTCTAGCTGTGTTAAATCACAAGATCTTGGAGGCCAATTCACAGGTCCAAAACGTGAAATTAGGCGGTCACCAAACGTGTCTTTCAATAAATCGATTGTGGCACGAGCTGTGTGACATGTATCGCCGTCTTGTTGGAACCACAGCTCCTGGACATCATGATTGTTCAAATCAGGAATGAAAAAGTTAGTAATCATGGCTCTATATCGATCACCATTGACTGTAACATTGTGGCCTTCATCGTGTTTGAAGAAGGATTCCACCAGCCCATAAAGCGCACCAAACAGTCAGTTTTTCTGGATGTAACGGTGTTTCGACATACACTTGTGGATTAGCTTCACTCCAAATGCGGCAGTTTTGTTTGTTGGCGTAGCCATTCAACCAGAAGTGCGCTTCATCGCTAAACAAAATTTCCTTATGAAAATCGGGAACAACGGCAATCTCGTTTTGGGCCCATTCGAAGAATCTACGCCTTGCTTTATGATCGTTTTGATGAATTGCCAAACCAAACTGAGAATAAATCACTTGACAGCTGTTAAATTGGTCGCCATCTTGGAAAGTAAGTCCAACTTAAACTTCTATACCTGGAAAAAAACACTCTTTACAAGATTATGTGGAGGGGAGTAATCCACAAATCACGATCCAATTATTAGAAGTATTAGCTAAGTTTTAGGAAAGATATTCGTGCAAGGCAACATTGGGTTCGAGAAATAGTAATAACGTGGAAGGACGAGGTTGGATTGAGCGTAGGATGTCTAATGTTGGTAATAATCGTGGAAATTAGAGAAATTCTGAAGTGGTACATGGACCAAATAATGGTAGAAATGATTATAGGGGTAGCCATCAGAACAACCGTCAAGGAAATCAGTGGTTCGAGAGCAGGAATAGGTTTCAAAACGATGATCGCAGATTTAACGATAGGGGATATCAATTTAGAAATCGAGGTCAAAATGACGATTTTAGTAGAGGGGATCAAAGAAATAGGGGTTCGAGTGAAAATTTTAGTCGAGGCAGTAGAAAAAAAATGAGACGTTTAAATGTTTTGAAAGTGAATGATATTAAAGGTAATCAGCCGCAGTCGATAAATCAGTCACCGATTAAACTTTCAGCAATATGTATGTCTCCGGTAGAACTTCCGTATGTTCCTATTTTATTAGATGAAACTTTTACGAAAGCATTATGGGACACTGGAGCGGAGAAGTCATTTATATCGGAAGAGACATACTAAAAATATTTTTTTTTATAAACAAGTAAAGAAATCGAGTACTCAGGTGATCACGGCGCAGGGAGCTAAATGTCGAAATATGGGAGTTGTGGAATTAAATATTCGAATACGGGATTTCGAAAAGCCTTGATTGTTCCATGTGTTGGCAGATTTGGAATACCAGTGTATTCTCGGGATAGACTTCATAGGTGGATCAATGATCATTTTGGACTTTGATCGAAAATCTTTGGCGATTCCAGATTCGCTGATTAATAAAGTGGTTAAAACGGTTGAAATAGAAAAAGTAGAAATAGATCTTTATAAGACAAAACTAGAAGAAAAACAGAAACGGCAATTACAAGATTTGTTTAATAGTTTTCAAGGATTGTTTTCAGATAAACCAGGGCTTACGCATGAGATTGACACGGGAGATAATCCACCAGTTGTTTCCCGTCCGTACAGATATGATAGGCTTTAACAAGAGATTCTCGATTATCACGTTGACAAAATGTTGAAAGAGGGAACTATAATTCCCATTCAATCCCCGTACGTGTCACCAGTGGTGTTATGTAGAAAGAATAATGGGTTACACCACCGGATAATCCGTAAACATATAGATTTGCTGTTGATTATCGGAAACTAAATGCGATCACGAAGTACCCTAGGTATCCTTTACCCTTAATAGACGATTTAATAATGAACATACCCCATACAGGCATAATGTCTGCCCTGGACCTTCGGTCGGGATATTTTCAGATTGCTGTGAACCCTAGTGATATAGTTAAAACCGCGTTTGTCACGAAAAATGGTACATACGCCTTTCGCAGAATGCCATTTAGTTTGTCAGGGGCGGTTCCTAATTTTCAGAAAGCAATAGATATAGTTCTGAAACCCATGATAGGCAAGTTCGTGAATGTTTACATGGGCGATGTCATCATATCATCTCCATCATTCACTCAACATGTTAAACATTTGAAAGAAGTTTTTCGATTATTACATGAGGCGGGGTTAACGTTAAATAATGATAAGTGTAAATTTGGTTGTGAAAGAGTTAAAATATTTGGGTTTAATTATTAATAAGGAGGGAATTAAAACTGATGAAACAAAAGTTCAAGCTATAGTTGAAATGAAACCTCCGCATAACTCCAAAGAGGTGTCGAAATTTTTAGGAATGTCCCAATGGTACGCAAAATTTATTAAAAATTATGCCGATATTTGCGAACCTCTTTATAATCTTAAGCGAAAATTAAAGAGATATATATTTGGTCGATTGAGGCGCAGAAAGCATTTGACGCGGTCAAGGCGGCTATAACAAAAGCGCCAGTTTTAAAATTCGCAGATTTCAAAAAACCTTTTGAATTATTTACGGATGCAAGCTCAATAGGGGTAGGAGCGGTTCTAAACCAAGAGCAGAGACCAGTAGTATTTGCTTCTCGTACGCTTAGTGCTGCGGAGAGGAATTACACGGTGACAGAGAGAGAATGTTTAGCAGTGGCTTGGGCTCTGAATAAATTCAGAACATATTTAGGTTCTTTGCCGATTAAAGTTACTACAGATCACGCTGCGTTAACACATTTAACGACTGGTAAAAATTTGTCAAATAGAACGATCAGATGGGCATTAAAATGAGCAGAATTTAATATAGAATGGGAGCATAGGCCTGGAACTCAGAATACAATAGCTGACGTTTTGTCGAGAAACCCAATTGAAATTATAACAGGAGAGAAAGTTAATTGTGCAATAATCAGAGATTTGGTACTTTCGTCACGAGATCAGTTAATAGAAGAACAAAAAACAGACCCAGAATTAGGTCATATCTATAGATATATAGAAAACCCAGAAGATAGCTCGGTTAATGCGGCAATATGTGAGAATTAGTCTCGCGATTTTAGGCTAGTAGAAGGCTTGTTATTTTATGCGAAATATGCAACGTCATTGGGAGAAATGCGAGTATATATTCCCAAATCTCTAAGGAATGAAATTATGAGAGAATTTCATGACAAGCCATTAGCAGGTCATTTCGGACGTTTTAAAACTTATCATAAAATAAGGGATGTTTGTTATTTCCCGTATATGAGAAGATTTATTGATCAATATGTCTCTACATGCCATATGTGCCAAATTAATAATTATAAAAACGCGTTACCAGCTGGTCGGGTAATACCAATTGTATCAAATTATCCAAATGAAATAGTTACGCTAGATTTGTTAGGTCCGTATCCCGTGTCGAGAGTAAGACGCAACCGATATGTATTAGTAATTACGGATCATTTCTGCAAGTGGGCTGAAATCATACCCATTAAAAAAGCCTCTGCTCGAGTTATAGCAGATAGTTTTTTTTGATAATTATGTATCGCGTTTTGGAGCTCCAATAAAATTAATTAGTGACAACGGTCCCCAATTTATTTCCGATATTTTTGAGAATTTAAGTGAAAGATTAGGCATAAGGCATGTGAAGACTGTTGTTTATAGACCTCAAGCAAATAGAACAGAACGCGTAAATCGCGATCTGGTGCAAATTATGTCAATGAGCAACATGACACATGGGACCAATTCTTACGTGAGTTTGCTTATGTTATTCGTACGGCTGTAAACGAAACAACGGGGAAAACCCCTGCGGAATTATTCTTAGGTAGAAAGTTAATTAAGCCTTTTCAGAAATTAGTGATGGTATCAGACGGAACGGAATTTACAGTAGGAAATATTGAGAGACTGTTTGAGGAGGCTAGACGAAACACAGAAACTAAGCAAGAAAATGGAAAAAATATTATAATAGACTTAGGCGTGATGTGCAAATTAAGGTGAATGATTGGGTTTTGGTGGCAACACATCCTTTAAGTTCAGCAACAAGAAAAGTAGTAGCTAAGTTTAAACCAAAATTTGAAGGTCCGTATAGAGTATTAGATGTTAAGAATAACAACGTAGTGATATGGAAGGCGAGAAAAAGGTTAACGATAAATGTAGATCAGGTTAGAATATATCGTCATAGGAAATGTGACGAGACGGAGATAGGAACTGGTAGTTCGGATAACGGTAGTTTGTGCGATGAATCAAGTGGTTTTGACAGAGTACAACGGATATCATATGATTCGCGAGATGGTAAAAAGAAAGGGTCAGAAGTAAAGCGTGAGTTGGAGGAAAAAGGGTTAAGTTTTAGAAGTAATCAGGGAGAGAAACACACAAATAAGACCAATAAGCGCGAACCACTTATCAGATCAATACCTAGTTCTTGGTCTGAGAAAGATAGAATGATTAAAGAAAGAGTAAAAATCAAAGTTCAGATACACTGCTGGACAATTGCTAAGGACGGATCACAAATTGCTATGTAGCATAACATTAAGCGAGACATGAGGCCTAGTAGGATAAAATATAGTTGCCACACTGTTCAGACATTAGAATAAAGAATATTTATTGTTCTGGAAAGTACAAAAGCTGTGAAACATCTGAAAGAAAAAAAATGTTCATTTGATCTGCGTACGGAGAAATGGAACAATGCATCTAAAAGGCAGCAGGCACCTTAAAGAAAGGTATCAGTACGGGATATGTCCACCGTGGAGAGTGATGCAACATTCCACACGTCGTACCATACTTTGCAGCAACATTATCCAGCAGCTGTTGAGGCAATTTATCCCATTCCTCTGTGAGTGCACGGATGAGGGTGTTCTTGTTTGTCGGAGGATAGTTTCGACCAGAAACTTGCCTCCCCAAAGCCTCCCACAGATTTTCAATGGGGTTTAGATCTGGAGAACGCGCTGGCCTTACGAGAAGTTGAATACTCTCGCTGTCTAGACAATCCTGAACAGCGAGTGTTCGATGACATGTTGCGTTGTCGTCCATAAAAACAAATTTATCACCGACAGCACCACGGAAAAGACGAACATGAGGAAGTAGAAGTTCATCAATGTATCGTTGGTCCGTCATAGTCCCATTCTCAACCACATGTAGGCGCGTGCGGCCATTGATCATGATGCCGGCCCACACCATGATACTGCATGTCGGATATCGGTCCTTTTCCTGGATATTTTCTGGACGATAAGCAGTACCACTCTCGCGCCAGATCAGTTGTCGTCTACAATCCGATAACAGACTGAACCTACTCTCATCTGAGAATAGTACGCATGCCCAGTCCTGTTCAGTCCAATTGTGATGCTCACGACAACATTGCAAACGGGCAGTACGGTGCTGTCTGGTCAATGGGACACACACAACATGTCTCCGTGCGTATAGTCCTCCTCCCCTCAAACGTCTGGCAACAGTTTTTCGGGAGATCTGCTTTCCTGAGGCAGCAAGAAACTGATTTGCCACCTGCTGAGCTGTGGTGCGCCTGTTCTTTTTTGCTGATAGGACGATATATCTGTCTTCTGCAGGCGTCGTACTTCTAACACGACCTCCCCCGTGCCGTCTACTACACATTCCAGTAGTTTTAAATGACTTCCACAGCCGTGAAACAACGCTGTGAGCGATGTCGAACTCCCTGGCAACATCTGTTATTTTTAGCCCTTCTTCTATCTTTCCAATAATTCGGCCACGCATAAAATCATCTATGTGATGTCGGGAAGACATGCCAAAAATTTTAAGTTCGTCTATTAAATCTTTCCTGTAAAACTTTGACTTGAAACAACAACTGTCCACAAAAATCAAAACCTTTAAAGCTCTTATGAACGCTATCACGTGATGAACAGACGTGGAAAAAAATTTGCATACTCATACTTCTTCTTACTAATATCCCGCACTTATTCTAATTTTCCACATTTTGCTTCCTTTCATTATGTGGTTGTTATGGATGATAGTGTTATCCGTCCTTAGCAATTGTCCAGCAGTGTATAAAAGAGCAAATGAATCTAGGTCAGGAGGACCAGAAAGGAAAGTTCAGAAGGGTTCAGAACATAGAGTTCCTAAAAGGGCTTTGTCGATTCTAATTACAGAATTAATCATAGTCTGGCAAAAATTTAGAAAGAAAATATTGCGAAGAGACAGTGACGCCCACCACAATCGGCTACAACCTTAGACCACGAATTGGAAAAAGAGAAGAGTCCTCGACCGACCATAGAGAGGAAGACACAACAAGGAGGACCAGTTCGATCCAGAAAAGGCAAGGAACGATAGTCCATACATCGAGGAGCGAACAAGATCAAGCAACAAGAATGCCAGACGAGGAGGTGATCAACAACGGCAAGACCAGGAAAGGAGAGAGGAACGTGTACAAAGAAATCCTTCTCACTGGAGGTCTTGGTAGGAAACGCCAACTACAAGTCATAAGAACCAGGTTGTGTGTATCGTTTCTTATTATATTCTTTCGAACAAGTGGTCGGAAGAATTTTTGCAATAAAGCCAAGTCACAGTCGGATAGCTAAAATTTTAGAAGCCAAGCAAAAGTGGACACTACAATGAGTGTTTTTCTAGAAAAGAAAAAAGCTTTTATCTTGTAAATTTTTTGTATAAATCTGGAGAAAACAACTGTAAAAATGCATTTGTTTACTTCGTTATTTTTCGCTGGGATGCGACAATTCCTTTGGTTGTTTGTTTTGTTTATTGAAAAATGTTTGTAATTGTATAGTGTATATACATGTGTTGTTATACTGTTTCATATTAAGGAACATCTGGTTTTGGGAAACGCGGCGTAAATAGCATACTAACATAACGTTTAACAAGCGCTACACGATTTGAGGGGAACTTTTTGAAAGAATCAGATGAAAAATATGTATAGAAATTAGTTACAATTTAAAAGTGATATGTACTGTATAAAAATTGTGAAATGTAATCATAATATGTAAAAAAAAAATTTTTCAAAGCACTTAAGAGATTTTTGTTTCAGGGTAACAGACCCTAAAGTCTATAAGAAATTAACCTATACAAAGAACGGAGCTAAAGAGAAGATGTAAAGAAGAAAAATTGTTAGAATTTAAGTAAACATTTAGGTAGAATTAAGCTAGTTAAGAGACATGTGGGCCTCGTTTTTTCTACCATTTAAGTCATATATGGTTTTTCCCCTTCTCTGTTACCCAGATGAGACACGTCTATTTATTCTGTACATGTGAGACTCTACCGTGATTAAAATGCATGACTTTGAATGTTAGTCTATTTAATTAAGTAAAATTTATTGAAGCTGTGGAAATTCAAATTAAGGAGAAATATTAAAAATTAAACTCAAGATGAATAGTAAAAAATAAAATTTAAGTGAAGCATTAGAAATTAACGGTTAGAATAAAATTTAGGCACGTAATTTCTTAAGGGCCATTAAGACCCTCGAATAAATCACGTTTTGTTTCTTGGAGGGGGTTGTGATGCCTTACGCGTCTTTTCTTTAACAAGTCCTTTGAGTTCTTTGGGCCAGAATTAGTGGAACTCTTTTCCAACCAAATCCAAGAAACGAGAAGTGAAGAGATGCAAATAATATAGGATAAATATAGGATCTCAGAGTAAGCGGGAGGGCAATGAAAAGGAATGTTAGACAATTGACGTACATTGTTGCAATGGATGATTATTGAAGTTCGTCGTTCAATATTTAAGTTCTACGTGTCGTGGATAAACATATTGGTGATCGACTAGAAATTAAACGTCAAGCTACATACCATTGTAGATAAAGACATGTTTATTTCAGAATAATATAAGGTAGGATTGATTACTTATTAGTATATTTGAAGATTAGGCGGTTAGATTATTGAGATTGGTCTGAATTATATTGTGTGTTGCGTATTGCGTCATCGTAGATTCTCTCATTATTTATTAATATTATATTTGTTCAAAGTTTAAGTTGAATATCTTAATAAAGTCATATTAAGATAATGTTTGATCCTAGTTCTTTCGTTAACCCTACACCTCTAGCTCACGCTGATACTTCGAGGGATGTACTTCCAAGAGGGGAGGTACATCACAAGCTATTTTGTAAATTATTGAATGTGTAAATTATTAACAATGAGAATTAATTGTTTAAAGACAGAAAATTGCATATACTCTGCTTTCCGCTTTTGCCTCTACATATCAGAGTAAAAAATATTTTCTCATATGAAAAACATTTCGAGTCTGCAAAGAAATTATTTCACATCTGAATGCTCAGAATCGTGTCAAATTGAAAAATGCACATTATACCCCTGATTTTGCGATGTGTAAGTAGAGCGGTACAAGCACTGAGTTCGCATTAAAATTTTTATTTATCTTTTTATTTAACTGTAATGAAAGGAAATACATATATTTTACGTTGTATATTTCTTATTTTGGTAAGTATATTTAAAAATACATACATAATGTATGTATTTTATTGTTTTTTTTAAATTTTTATTGAAGAAATAGTTATATTTTATGCTTTTTATTTTTATGTGAAAAAATATCTTTAAATGATGCGAAATTAATTTATAATAAGCAGGGCCGTTTTAAGCCTCCACAGTGTTTTAGGCACCTGTCAATGGAACATTTTCAACTATGACACGCATAATAGGCATATTATTTAAATATGTAAAAAGGTACTGATTCATATACTCGCGACAAAATTTTTCTGTACTTTCCTAGTACGCCCAATTATTTTTTTACGCGGTTGAAAGCGTGAATAAATATATGGCTTTACAACACTATGGTTTCTTCGTATTACTAATTGATTAAATAAATTATCAGTAGCCGGTTTTGGTTGTTGGAGCAGATAGCCTGTCAGGGCTTTTATCTCCTAACTGGGAGTGAGATAGCATGACTTTGTGATAAACTTGCCTATTTTAAAATAGTTTAAGAATTATTCAAAAAGACACTTAATAGATGAAAAAATTACTTAAAAATTTTGAATTCGTATGTGAATGAAAAATTAAATGCATTTAATAAATATTTTCCGAAAAGAAAACAGCTTTTTAAAACTGGTAAAAAGTTACCGAGATCAGAACGTTAAAATTTGCATTTTTTGGCCAATGAGAGCCTCGGGAGAAAAAACTGCTCAACCAATGAGGTGGCAGCTATTCGTGGTAATGTTGTGTGTGGAAAAAGTACAAAGTGTGATTGCTACCTTCTAGCTTGGTGAGAGGGAGCTCTGCGATTGAATCTTGTGCTAATTGAGTGGCTTCGGTCCGGGAGGGGTGCATCGCACAGTGAGCAGTTTTCCCAATCTAGCGCTCGGAAAGTGCAAAAATAAAATTGCAAGAAATAAAAAAACCCCACTATTTATGGTCCTCATAGGTTCTCTAGCCATGCGGTTAACAGTTTTCGTCAGTACGCGAATGGAAATATTCTACAATTAGCGGTTTAGATCGGGTTATTTTTGCTGCAAGAAACACATACGAGCATCATTTTCCAGTAAGAAGTTCTATCGTTTCGTCTGAAAAGGATTTGACAGAGGTTTTTTTTAAATACATGCCATGGGTAAGTAATTTCTTGATTTGGCTTGCAAATTAGATTCAAGTTTGATTGAAAATTGTAAAAACATAACATTTAACACAACATGTAACTCCTACTAATATATGTCGGTTTTTTGTGTTTATTGGAGTAGAACTTTTGCGACTGACACGGATTGATCACAGTAAGACTTAAGTCACATATAGTAGATATAGACCTTTAATTTAATACCAAATTTATATAGCTGCTACTCCCAAAGTTATCATTTTTTTCAGCGTTGGCCGATGGTATTACTAGGCGTGCTTTATTCAATGTATGGAAGGAAGAGCAAGATACTAGCGCAAAACATGCTGTTTGGAGTTTAGTTAGGATTACAACGGACTTTGATAAATATGAGGACCAGCAGTAATTAAGATTTAGAAAAATCGTTAAAAATCTTTGCTCATTTGTAGGGGGAAAATGGATGAGGTGCCATAGAAATGAAAAGTTCTTCTCCAAGTCGAATGATGCGTGGTTGTCGGGGAGTAAGATTTATATTATATTTTATTATTTTTAAGGAAAATATATAGCTAAAGTTTTAGTGTGGTATGTTATATTTATTTAAGCTTATAATAATTATTTTTTTAGAATTATGAACCTTAAAGTGGTTTTTCTCAGTTTGTGTTTTGCGCATTCTTCCACAATTATTTACCAATCACTTCCATTTTTTCCCTGTGCCTTATATGTAATGCATGTATAAAAATTAGGGATCCATCTTACTGTAAACTGAATACTTCGTTTTTTAAAAAAATTAAATGTGGGAAATATTAGGATTTTGGTTGAATTTTAGCAGGTATATCTCAACATCTTATTATTTTTTTTCCAAAACGAATTAAGGTATTGTAAAATCGATCCCTAAAGGTGTTTAAAACATCCTAGGCATTTATTCAAAAATTTCATGTCAAAAAATTAATTAACACAAAAAGAGTAAAATTTTAAAAAATTTCGAAATTTCTTAAAAGAAGTTAAATTTGTAAAATTGTGTGAATAACATATGAAAATTTTTATCTCGTATCATTTTCTTGAATAAACATTATATGATTCTTGCTCCAGTGACACAAGCCAGAATGCCAAGCATCTGATTCTTGCTTGTACTAAATTCTGTTCGGAAAGACGTACACTCATGAATTGCCTACAAAAGAACAATATAGTGGGGCCTCCTCCTTTCTCTGCCTTTATTCAAGACAAATAATCTTTTACATTGTTTTGTGCTTACATCAATAGCATTTTTTCCTGTATTATTTAGATACTAAATTTTGTGTGTTTGTTAACATTTTCTGTACGTGTATATACATGTATATATATATATATATATATATATATATATATATATATATATATATATATATATATATATATATACTATATATATATATATATACTATATATATATATATATATATATATATACTATATATATATATATATATATATATATATATATATATATATATACTATATATATATATATATATATATATATGTATATATATATACTATATATATATATATATATACTATATATATATATATATATATATATATATATACTATATATATATATATATATATATATATATATATATATATATATATATATATATATATATATATATATATATACATATATATATACTATATATATATATATATATATACTATATATATATATATATATACATATATATATACTATATATATATATATATACTATATATATATATATACATATATATATATACATATATATATATACATATATATAATATAATAAAATAAAAGTGAAGAAAAACTCGAGCCCACAGTGCTAAAGAAGTATGAAATTGGAATACAGCAGACACAACAAATGTAGATACAAAAAAGTCATTGGACTAAACTGGAGACCTATTATGATTTCTAGAGCTGTCGCTGAATTAGGCCATCAAATTAGGGTTAAGCAGTGATTTGTGAATCCAACCTTCCCCTACAGCAGAAATTTTCGACATGATAGGGGGAAAAAACCAAGTTGAAAAGTTAAACCTAATACAACACGTGGTTGTAGAACCTAATAAAATCGTAAAAAGAAAATTAAGAAAAGAGAACAATAAAGAATCTATCAAGGAGAGGAGTAATAAATTTTTTTTTCAATAGAAAATATTAGGAAAAACTTACTTGTAAAACAAAAATCCTGAGGTCAATAATACAACCTACTGCAATGAGATCCTACGTGAAATGGCGTAAAAGATTGAAACGCCAGCGCAGGAAGGAAAAAACCGTGGCGCCATCTGGATAGTTATTTTGCAATTAAACTAACCACAAAGATAAATAATTAAGTAAGCAAAACATAAGAAGTTTTAAATAAAATAAAGAACAAAGTTCAGAATAGATAGTATCAAATAGAAATATATTAAAGTAAATTTACTTGGATGATTATATACTAGAAAGTTGTATTGCAATTAAATTAAACGCAAAAATATTTTAAAATATTTTTTTTAAAAATAAACTAAATAGAGAGAGAGAGAGAGAAGAAATATTAATTAAAATATCGAACTAAAATAAAACTAGATTTAATTAGAAATAGAAATATATTTAAAAATAAATTTACTAGGATAATTTTATTCTAAACAATTATTGCAAAATTTCACAAAATTATTATGTTTTACAATTTTACCAGTAACTAAATCATTGTGTGTGTGTGTGTGTTTCTTTTTATAAAATTTAAGATATTTCTAAATATTGATAGGTGTAAGTTATTACCTCAGAAAGGCATTTTTATAATATTAAAATCAAATGAGTCTCTTTTACCAAATATATTACTTGAAAGCAAATTATTCTTAACGTTTAATTGAAGGTCCAAAAAGTTAGCGGACTCATTATTATAATTAGTTTTTAATAGTTTTAAATAATGGGGATAATAATTAAAGCTAGGAACATAGTCAACTATATTATTAAAAATAATTAAGTCATCTATGTATCTAAAAAAGTAACAGGAATCATAACTAATACTTTCATTTTCATAAAAATGCAAGTAAATATTTGCTAAGCAGTTGCTAGCTGGTCCACCTAGTGGTAATCCTTTAATTTGCTGATAATGAGCGTTATTATGGAAAAAATATAAGTTTCTTTTAATACTAATGCAATAATAGAAATATATTTATCATATTTTATTATCTTATTCAAAAAATATTTGCTATATGCTATTTTAAGAATTTTAAACATGTCTTCTATATCAATGGAGTTAAATAAATCTTCAAAATCATAGGTATAAATAGAAATAATTTTTTTACCATGCATATACTTAATAATATCCATACTACTCTTAACTATAATAAAATTATCAATTTTTTCTAATGTAGATTGAATAATATTTTGTAGCTTCTCTTGCCCGGATATGTAATATAAGTTTTAAAATCATTCGTAATAGTTCTAAATTTAACAGGATTTTTATGAAATTTAGGAGTTAGGAAAATATGTGGGAATTTAATATTCAGAATACGTAAATCTATTTTTTTATAAAAAGCAGACATTCGATTAAAAATTTCTCTTTTAATTGAATTAGATTTTTTAAAAGCAGAGAGAATTATTATGAAAATGTTTGTTTAGAATTTTCTTATAAAGCCACTTACAAATAATTGCATAATAACCCGGTACTTCATCAACATAAACGATAATAAAGTTCTTTTGTAGGTCTGCAATTTGGTGCTTAATATTATAGTATGTTATATCATTATCAGTTTTATAGTTAATGTTCAGTAATTCCTTTAACACTTTGCATTTAAATTCATTAAAAGCTACAATAGGAAGACTGTATTTAGTAGCTAATTTTGTAGTGAAGTTATTAATATCTTTAGAAATTTGATTTTTGATAGCATTGTTATTGTTAGAGATCCTTAATCTAAAACTAGTACCTTTGGACATTATTTCTCTAAGAGTATTATTTTTAACAATATTTAAATTACCAGTTACCACATGCTTGAGATGACCATTTATAAAATCAGAATAATCTTTACAATTACATATAATATTATTATTATTTTGCAAATCATTAATATCATTGTAATTAAAAATTTGTGCTACCTATTTTTTTATTATATATATATTTAAAAGGCTTCTTACTGCAAACGTTATTAATAGGTAGGCAATGAACATATTTATAAAATATATTTGAGAAATTAATGTTATTATAAAAGATTTATTCATGAATAGAGTATGGTACAATACTCAGTAGAACTATTTACTAAATCTATATCTACAATATTGAATTTATGAATGAGAAAATTAATAATATCCTTAATAATATGTAAGGCGTGACAGTCTTTAAAATCATACTTTTTGAGGATATCTCTCTAGTATACCTAATTTCTTTTTTATTTAAACCAAACAAGAAATGCTTAATTTGTTTAATATTAAAAGACTTTTCGAAGTTGCTGCAAAAATCTTCAATTTTAGAATCTATCTCCACTGGAAGTCTATTATATATATATATATATATATATATATATATATATATATATATATATATATATATATATATATATATATATATATATATGCGTTCTCTTCCTTCTTTTCCCTCTTTTTATACGCTTAACTTTATGAGCATTATCACTATTATAGAAATAATTCTTATTGCCAGACTGTTGAATGCTAAGTAAGACATTTTTTCCAAAGTGAATGGTATTCAAACCATATGGATATATAGTGTTATAATAATTAATAAAGTGGTTTTCCCATCACAATCTATTTTTAACATGTGGTACTATTCTGAGAATAGAAATATCAGTATTGTCAAAGCCATGCAAATGAAAGTACTTTAGTTCAATTTTATTAATATTGTTATTATAACAGTGGATGAGACAGTTTATTTTTGGGAACCTGGACTGATAAACAGTCCTCAATCCCATATCATGATGTCTTTGATGCAGGACTGGACTTCGTTGGTTTTCACAGTCTGCGGAGTGACATGTCGGCGATTGGCTGTGGCGATGGAATCCGGGAGGAGGGGCTTAGAGATGACTACTTGGAGTTAAAGTTTTATGCGGTGCTGAGAGCTTAGGACTGCTCTCTCAGTAAGTTGGGGGTAGAAGTGAATTTAGCCTCAGGCTGGCTGCCCATGGGGGTAAAAGATATAAAAATATACTTGTCCAGTGGGGTGTAGAGATTAAATAAATATTGAAAGAAAAATAATAAAAATTTTTAAAAAATTTACTAGGGTGCAATAATTAAAAAATTATTGCAGGGATAAAAAAGCTAAGGCGGATTGTAAGAATCCAGTAGGATTCTTCTTGGCCTTTTGGTATTATCGTTACAGTTGTAATCGTTTAGATTTAACATATTTACATTATTAGTATTTGGCAAATTATCGAAAAAATTTATAGCTAATTTTTGAATATGAGCTTTAAAACTAGTGATTTTAAGAGCTTTATTTATGCGATCATTTTTCATGTAGCGGCAGGCATTTACAATCATTCTAATATATGAATTCTGCAGAGTATTTAAAATATTAATATTGGTTTTAGCAGCATAACCCCATACTGGACAGGCATAAGCGAGTATTGGACGCATAACGGCTGTATAAAGAAGCACTTTGTTATCTCTACTTAAATGTGAGTTCCGGGAAATTAGGGGGAAAAGTTTGAACATTATTTTTCGGAACTTATCGCGAACGTGTAAAATGTGTTGTTTCCAAGTTAAGTGTGAGTCAAAAATAACGCCAAGATACTTGGTATTCTGAGACCAGGGAATTTGTTTATTGAACATTAATAGAGGGGGAGGAATGGTGCGTTTTTTTGGTAAAGATGACTGCACAAGATTTTTCTACATTGATACTAATTTTCCATCTGTCGTAATAATTTTCTAGCAGCTTGAGGTGTTTGTTGATGGCAAAGGTAACAGTCTTTAAGTTTTTGTACGTGGCATTAATGGCCGTATCATCCGCATAGAGACTAATATTTGTTAGAGAGTAGCTGGGAATGTCATTTACATAGAGATTGAACAACAGGGGCCCGAGCAATGAACCCTGAGGACACCCTGCAGAGATGGAATGAGAGTTAGATAATGATTCATTTACTCTGATCCGAAAGGATCTGTTAGTGAGATACGAGTGGATTAAGTGAATGAGGGGAGAAGGAATATCGTAAGTGATTAGTTTGAAAGTGAGTCCTAAAATCCAAACACGGTCGAAGGCTTTCTGGATATCCAGAAAGACCACTCCCGTGCTCTTCATTTTTTGGAAACCTTCCGAAATACTTTCTGTTAGTCTGAGAAGAGGATGAAGAGTAGATAGTTTATTTGTAAATCCATATTGATTAGGGTTAATTAGGCTGTTATCATTAATGAATTTTTTAAGTCTATTGAGAATGATGTATTCAGTTAATTTACTTAAAGTTGAAAGGAGAGAAATAGGTCTATATGAATTAGGAAGATTTTTATTTTTACCAGGTTTAATAATAGGGAAAATGATAGTTTCTTTCCAGTTACTAGGAAAGTGATGAAATTTAAGAATTTTATTGACAAGAATAGTTAGTATGAGGATTAGTTTGATAGGAAAATTTTTTAGCATTTTATTTGTGATAGTATCTTTACCGGGGGCCTTTTTAGAGCTAGTATTTTTAATGAAAAGTTAATAATTTCATCAGGCATGACAGATTCAATTTGAGTAGAAGGGGGGGAAGAGAGAAAGGTATTCACAGCAGAGGTGACAACCTCGTCATCTTGATCGTAGTTGTCCTGCAGCATACGGTTATTTTCAATGAAGTTATTTTTAATCGTATTAGCAAAGAGGTTAGCCTTCTGCGGATCAGTGACGGCCATACCAGTAGCACAGTTCAACGTAGGTATTTGAGATCTTTTATTTTTTAAGAACCGCTGAGCCTCCCAGAGGCTATTGTCAGTTGTATTTAGAGCTTCTAGTCTAGCGTTCCAAGTATCATTACTATATATTTTAAGTTCTTTTTTGAGGTTGGCTTGAGCTCTATTGTATAAAGTTTTATAAAAAGGATTTAAAGTCTGCTGATAGCGTTTACGTAGGTTGTTTTTATGCTTAATAAGTTGATTAATGTGATTTGGAGTGTAGTTTCGGTGAGCGTTCACTATTGGCTGGGAGGCGTGGCTATGGGTAGCGACGACCGCTTCGGTGAACTCTGTAATTTTGGGGGGTTTCAAGATCATTGGTATTATTAATACTATTCGGATAGTAGTTAAATAGAGAGAAGTTTTTCTTTAAATTAATTCTAAAATCCTTCCAGTTGGTGGTAATCGCTCTGGGATTTGAGGATTCCATTTTAAATTTAAAATCAAAATTTAGGAAAACAGGGTTATGGTCAGAATAGAGGTCATTAATAGATTTAATAGTATAAGGGTAGTATAAAAGTTTTTAATTAAGGCAAAGTCTATTGTGTTAGCTGAGTTATGGCCAAATCTTGTGGGAGAGTCAGGAAAAGCTATGTGCAGATTTAAGATATTGGCAAAGTTAAAAAGATGCTTGCCTCTGTTTGAGTTTACATTGCAATTCCAAGCGCTATGAGTAGCATTGAAATCGCCGAAGACGACACAATGACTACTCGTTTGGAGAAAATATTCTAAATCTATTGTAAATAAGTTATTGTCAGAGGAGGGGGGAATGTAAACAGAGACAATAGAAACGGGTCATGGTCTTGGGGAGTTAGAATAATGTTAGTCGCTTCAATAGCTTGCAGAGGTGGGATGGGGAGACAATGATGTTTAAGAGACTTTTTGATAAGAATAAGAGTTCCGCCGGCGGCCGCTGCGTTAGTGATCCTGTCATTTCTATAGCAAGTGTAATTAGCTATTGTAAAAGTGTGCGAAGGTCTCAGATGAGTTTCCTGTATGAGAAAGATATCGGGAGAGTGCTTCTCTATAAAAATTCGTAGCTCTACTCTACGTATAAGCAATCCGTTTGCGTTCCAAGAACACAAATTGAGGCCAATGGGGGACTTAACCATTATTATTGTTACAAGAGGCCTCTAATAAGGCGTACATTTGATTTGGGTTATTGTTTGCTCTTTGCACTTGGTTAAAATTATTCATACAATTAGGATTTGAAGTAGCTATGGCTTGGGTAAATTGAGATAGTTGGCACAAACATTGCATAGTCATTTGTAGAGTCGCTTGCAAGTTAAAATTATTATTATTAAAAATATTTCCGTGAAAGTAATTTAGACTTGTTATTAAAATTTGGAATAGATCTGTTATTTGCAGAGGGATTTCTATTGGCCTCAATTTGAGCAGAATTCACAGGTCCTTTTGGCGCCATCTGTTGTTTATTTTGGGAGTTAGAGTTAGTTGAAGTTTTATTTGGGTTTGCGGCTTGAGCATAGGATACATTAGGTCTTAAAATGCTATTATATATATTTGTATAAGAATTACGATTATTCAGGGCTGTGCCCTTAGGGGGCTTTGGGAAACAGGGGCAACCTCTCCAGTTTGCCATATGGCCGTACATTTCGCAGTTTATACAGTAGGCGGTTTCTAGTCTTTCGGTTCTTGGGCATTCACGGGTAATGTGTCCCTCACCGCATTTTAAGCAGCGGGGGTTTAGATGGCAGGTATCAGAATTATGATGGAAGTGGTTACATGTGTAGCATTGCGTGACACCTTTTCCGTTGTAACCTTCCACACGAATGCTAAGGTAACTTAGGGTTTTTAAGTGAAAAATTTTTAAATTCTCAATATCTCTTGGGAGAGTCACCAGAAATACCGGGATAGGTTGTTTACTACGGCGGCCTATTAGCTGATTTACTTTTTCAGGGGTAAAGCCTAGTTCTTCTAAGTCAGCTTGAATTTCTTCGACCTTGAAGTTGCGGGGCAGTCCTTTCAGTACAACCTTGATGGGGCGCTCGTTTTTGGGCTTAATTTCATAAAATTGGAATTTGGTTTTTTCAGCAAAGGATAAAAGTTCATGAAATTGATCTAAATTATCGGTATAAAATTTAATAAATTCTCCGGTTGTACGTGATCTTATTTTAGGGAACTTTTCATTAATAATTTTCATTTGACTTCTGACACTTTTGGTGATTTTAAGCATGACACTGGAGGGGGAAGCGTACTTACGGGGTTTTGATTGTCGGAAGGGGTAGGGCCAGTGGCCGATGGGGGTTTGGGAGTAGCAACGGGAATAGCGTTTTGAGAACCTGTGATTTCTTCTCTCTCTCTCTCTCTCTCGATATTGCTATCACTAGGTAAGGAGAATTTATTTGGGGAGATAGAAGTGCTATCATTAGGAATCCTTACAATTTGCCTTTTAGTTGTCTTCCTTAGAGGGGGATATTCAAATTCCGAATCTTCTTTTCTTTTATTGGAGGTTCTATTACTAATAAGGTTTAATACGCTTTTAGTAGGAGTTACATCTGGGGAGTTTTTAGGCGTAATAGTTTTCAATTCTGAATCATGATGAGGGCATCCAGGGGAAACACAAGGAGGGGAAATGAGGCTAAATCACTTACCGCCAAGTTGATGGTATCTTCAATTTCTTGAAGCTCCGAGACGGCACGCTTGTAGAAGGGCTCATCCGGGTGGTGATCGGGCATTTCTTGAAGTTCAGCGATACAGGCCAGCTTGAACTTTTTGAAAGTCTTCATCTTTTGCAGCTGGGCTTTGTTTTGTAAGATCTGCTCACATGCCGAAAGAAGTGGAGGAGTAGGAGTTCGTCTGGGCGAGTCGATTATGTCCATATCCGTTGGTTCGTTCCGATTATCCATTTCCAGTCGTTACCAGGTAAAAAAATAGGGGAGAATTAAAGTGTCTGCTTTAGCAGGTTAGCCCTGACAAGGGCTGTAGATAACAGATGCACTATCAATATGGGGAGGGGGAAATGACAAGATACTGCCGAAGCAATATGCCACGTGGCGGTCGGTCGTAGTAGCAGAGGGAGAGCGTTTGCAGTTCAACCTCACTGGTCAGCGTCCGAGCTTAAAATCAATAAAATATTGTTATTATGCTTGTAATTTTTGGTATTTGATCTTTGTAGATTAATGCGAATATTAATATTATTACATGTTTGGCCAATGTATTTAAAATTACAAATTTTACAATTCAACGTATAAATGCAATTGAAGGTTTCACATAAGAAAAATTTGGATGCATTATCATATTGCTCTATATTTAACATTAGACAAGTTTTACATCTACTATTATTGCATTTATTATAATGAAAATAGTTTTTGTGTAGAAATTGCCTAGTATCAAGACAGTGATTGTTATTGTGGAAATTAATATGATTATGCGAGTTTAATCTAGTAGAAATAGAACAATGATTATGTTTATTCTGAGAGATATTGGTAACATAATCATAATTATAAAAATTGTTATGCCTAATATAATCAGAATTCCAGAAAGTTCTAGTCTTATAGGAATTTGCCTTTTCTCCACTGGTATTAACTACTGTAAAATTTGAACCACCAATCTTGTGACTCATTGTAAGTCTTTATACAGAGTCAATGTAACACAAGTCAAAGTATTAAATTTAATTTTTTTAACTTGTTACACTATTTCTTGTATATATTCTCCCACGTGTAAATTATTGCTTCCGTTAATATCCTTGTTCAAAAACTAGTTCCACTAAGCAATCATTTATTCTTGATCAAATTCAAAAAAACTTAACATAAATTACTTAAGACCCTATTAACCTTATTTATCAGTAAAAAACAGAAAAGAATACCCAATTTATATAAATTACTATGATTTTAGAAATTAGATTGGGAAAACTGCCCTCTGTGCGCCACCTTATCCATGCGAGAGAAATCCTGCAGTCCGTACGGACAATGGGGCTCTCTGATTGGTTATGCCTGTCTTGAAGGTATCGAAGTGAATCTTACAAGTGAAATTGGGAGCTTTGACCAGTGATGTGAATTAGGATAGGAAAAAGATTTGATAGATTAGCGAGTTTTAAATTAAAGGTTGTAAGGGCGCCCTTCTCCTTGATTATCTACGTGAGCTACAGGTGTAGGAATAAATGAACTAGAAGCTGCCATGTGTGATCTTAATAGGACTTTATTAAGATCTTTAACTTAAACTTCTAACAAATTAGATAATAATAATATATGTGAGAGAATCTACGGTGACTAAACACACACAATATATATATATATATATATATATATATATATATATATATATATATATATATATATATATATATATATACCAAAATAGCGTAACCCGAACCACTATCAATACCAACTCGCCTAAGCTCAATTCCTAGACTATCACAGATCCGAATATTAAATAGTCATTCCTACCTTAATGTCTAATGAAGTCGCGATCAATATAATCCTAGTTAAAGTTGCGGTTCACAAGAGTGCAATGGTATGCACCTTGACCTAAGGGCTCTCTGTCACGAATAACGTCTGTTGGCTGTCACTTAACCTTTCCAAAACCTCTTCACGGATTATAACATTCCTCAAATTGCCACCTCGCTTACTCTAACTTCTGATATTTAAAAGCTTCCTAATTTGCATCTGTCTTTCACGCTTCACTTCTTGGGTTTGGTTGGAAAATAGTTGCCATTAATTCTGGCCCCAAAGGATATGTCAATGAAAAGACGCGTGAGCCCGTCACAAGGTCTGAAATTGTTATGAGTGACTGTGCGCTGGGGCAAGCTAACATGAACTGCTTATTAAGGGTAGACTTTATTATATGATCACACGATAGCTAACAAAAATAGATTTAACTTATCGTTATGAATTTTAGACATATCCTCCAGTGACTGGAAAATTTCCGGGAACTTGAAGGCTATGTTTTATAGCTCTGTACTATATGTTGCAAAATTACCGAAATTTAGGTTTGGGGGAATTCCTTCATTTTGGATAGTGGTCGATGCAGTGATCTCCTCTTGTGGTGTCACCTGGTTCTCTTTTTTTTTTGTTATGACAAACGGTCGCATAACTTACGTTAGCCATGACCGGTCGATGTTTAACAGTATTATTATTTTCTTTATCGTTAGTAGGGTTGGTTTTTTCGCCTTTCTTAGGTTTTAATTGAGGGAATTCGCAACATTTTTGCGGTGATATGCAAAGTGTCCGTCTGTGTTGCAATTAATATATGCGGTGGGGATTTTCAATTATTTTCTTATTGGGGCAATCCGAAGTGCGGTGGTTTTTAACGCATTTTAGACACTGGGGATCCATCCTGCAACTTTTTGATGAATGATTGAAAAAGTTAGTTATAGCATTGTGTGATGCCCGGTTTCTTACGAAACGGGTCGATCGACACACTAACATTACATACAGTTTTGACATCGAATATTTTTGGCGCATCCTCAGAGCGCTGGATTTCGATCATGAATATCGGGGGTGGGCTTTGGTCGTGAATTTTGCACAATTATATCGACGGCAAGAACTTTTTCTTTAAGGTCGGCGACATCGGTATTTGCTGGAAACCCTTTGATCACAATTTTAATACGTCGGTTGGCAGCTGGTTCGATAACGTAATGTTCCGCTTTCATTTCAATAAATAGATTCTTAATATTTCGTGGTCTTCCGACGACACTGGTTGTATTTTGACCCTTTACCTACCGACGGTACTTATAAGTACCACTCTACAATTCTATAGATAGAATAACCATTTTTGCGAATACTCCGACGATACTTAGCAAGAATATTCCTTGAAATCCACTTTTAATGATCTAAACATCAAAGATATCGGTAATAGCATAAATACGAATTCCCTATGACGCAAATATGAAAAGGGAGACAATTTTACATGCAGAAAAAAACGGAAATAGAGCAGTGGCTACTGAAAATTTGAGATGGATGAAAAAAATATACGTGGATGGCGTAATTAAAATATAATTTTTCTTGTAAATGTTCACAAGTCTTTAATAATTCTTTTACATTCTTTAATACATTAATTAAGTGGCACGGAAGATGACTCCGTGTGGGAAAATGGCGACGCCACCACCGATTCCGAAGTCAGTTGTGACAATGGGAGAGACGAATAATATTCGAAATACGATACTGACGGTTAGAGTAAGTATAGGTTCATGCATGCATTTGAAAGTTTTTAATGCTGGTAAAATTAATTATTACCATCTTATTATTTCTGATTAATTTTTCAAAATTTCTTGAACCTTTTACACGATTTTTTATTTTTTAAAAACATTTAGAAAATTAGGGGTGAGACTTAGAATCGGTGGCGGCTTAGATTCAAGTAAATACGGTAGTATAATTGCAAAGTTCTAGAACCAAATATACAGCATTAATAATATTTGAAATAAAAGAAATACACCCAAATGTGAATAAAAATATAATTTACTTAGAAATCTAAAAATGATTGAAATACCGAAAATAGAGAGTACTTCCTTTTATTTTTCAAAATTAATACAGATATGTCATGAAAAATTATTCTGACAGAATACAGCACTAAAGTACACATATTCAAAATAAATTAAAAAAAGCTTCACAACTTTAGAGGGTACAGTTACTAGCGTCTGTAACAATTTTTAAGCTACATATGCCCCCTGCATAATGTTGATTGAGTAACAGCATTCGTCAGTGTAGCCCTTGCAACATGTGCCTTTTCCTTCTTCAACACAGGTTTTAACTTTTCTTCAGAGAACTTTACTGCATGGCCTTTTCCTTGACGTAATAAAAAAAACTTCTACGAAGAAGAAAATTTTCTAACAATGTTATAGTTTTCTTACTTCAAGTAATAGTCCATTTTATTTATGCTTCACCAATTGACTGGAATTTAGAACAATGGTGATTCATTCATATCTTTCAACTATTATTTGCAAAAGTGAAAATGATTTTTTTTGTGATGACTTTCTGTGAAATCTTTTCAGAAATTTCTGCAAAATAAAGTCGTAAGCTTTGTTGGTGGAAAATTTTTAAAATTGAATTTTCAATACAATATGAGTTGCAAAATTACATAAATGTGTTCTTAACATATAACTCAAGGATCCTTATTACAAATTGCAAAAACAAAGCTTTTTGAATAAGTAAATGTCTTTTTAAATGGTCACTTTAATAGAACAACTTCTTGCATTATTCACAAATTAAAATCCTGAGTATGAATACGTGAATGCCTTTTTAAATTACTACTTCGAAAGAAAGCCTTATTGCATATTTCACAAACATGAGGTTTTTCCTTTGTATGAATACGTAAATGTGATTTTAAAGTATCAACTCGACAGAACGCCTTCTTACATATTTTGCAAACATGAAGTTTTTCCTTGCTATGACTACGTAAATGCCTTTTTAAATCACCAATTAGACGAAAAGCCTTGTTGCATAGTTCACAAAGATGAGGCTTTTCCTTGGTATGAATAAGCAAATGTGAATTTAAATGGCCCCTTTGAGAGAAAGCCTTATTGCATATTTCACAAACATGAGGCTTTTCATTGGTATGAATACTTATATGTGATTTTAAATGACCAACTTGAGTGAAAGTCTTGTTGCATATTTCGCAAACATAAGGCTTTTCCTTGGTATGAATACGTAAATGGACATTTAAATTACATTTTTGACCAAAAGCTTTGTTGCATATTGCACAAACATAAGGTTTTTCCTTGGTATGAATACCGATATGTGATTTTAAATGGCTAATTTTAGAGAAAGCCTTATTGCATATTTCACAAACATGACGCTTTTCCTTGGTATGAGTTTGTAAATTAACATTTAATTTACTTTTTGGACAGAAAGACATATTGCATACTTTACAAACATAAGACTTTTCTTTGGTATAAATACGTAAATGCAATTTTAAATGACAAATTTGAGAGATAAACTTGTTGCATATTTCACAAATATGAGGCTTTATATTGAACTAAATACTGAAGTCATGCTTTAAATTATTATTTTGAGGGACAGCCAACTGGCTTTTCTTTTTTTTATAAAACTGGATAGTTTATTTCAGGAAGAGCATATAAATTGTTAATTAATTTAAACAAAAAGAAAAGGTTGGTTTGCAGAAAACAGTTTATTAGAATGTTAAAAAGAAACTGTCTTTTTAATGCAATATTGAAATCAGAATTTTTGTGCATTTGACAAGTAATATACGAAAGTAAGAAGTATTGTTTATGTAAAATGAAATCCAGCTGAATATCAGAAATTTAAATAATTAGCAATCCAAATTCTCTTTAATTTTCTGAAAAGATTCTCAAATATATGTGATGAGAATGATTACAAAATTGTATGGAAGTGAAACTTTTCATTAATATAACATTATCTTTTCAGCAATAAAAACAAAACCAAAAAGGTATGACAGGATGGAAATTTACTAATTTCATTGAAGATTATTATAAGGGCCATCTTACATAAAACTATATGTAACAAAACACCAATATATGTTACATAAAACTATTAACTTGAAAAATATGGAGAATAGCACTTCATGCCCTCTTTTAATTTGTAAGTGATTGGTTTGATGTACTGGCTCACCAAAATAACAAAACTTTTGATGTTAAGTCCCATAATTAACAACAAAAGTCATTATTATACAGTTGGAGATCACTGAAAATGAATAGATATTTTTTTTCACACACACACAAATGAGAGAGTATCATAAAAACTTATAAGTTTCCAAAATTTGAAAAATACTCAAGCTTTGTTAGTTTAAACTACTTTTCTATGATATAATTTATGAAAAACAGTTTGGGACACTTGATCTTATATAGAAATTATGATCATTCAAATGAAAAAATTATTTAAAATTTTTATACAGAATATTTAATGTAACTTTTTAAGGTCGCTCTTGATGAATTGTCTTATTTGAGGTGTGAAAAGGGTAGCTTGAGATTTAAAAGCCTCAATTCCTAAAAAAAGTGTTTAATTTCCACTTAAAAAATATCTAAGTAAAATATAGAAAACTTTACTTAAATACTCTGTAGTCATCTTTTTCTCTAAAAAAAAAGTTTTTTTTCCCTCACACATTTTAGAATTTTTTCTGTGTATCTCATTTCCTTCCTTGAGTCAGTTTGATTTATGAATTCTGCAAGACTAAATTCTTTTATTCCTGTAAAAATAAAAAAGTAGAATTATTAATGTTAAAATTATGGAAAAACAAGAAGAATAATTGCAATAACTGGTTAACTAAAATAACACATCATAGGTTCCAAGATTCATAGGTATCCAAAAATATCTCATTTGACAGTCTTTGACTTACATCCTCCAAACATTAGTTAGTATTGTGTTTTTCAAAGAAAATGTCATAAAATTTCACAGAAATAATCCTTTTTAGGATTATTCATTTGCCATGTCTCATTCAAAGAGGGGGGAGGGTTAAAAAATCACCAAATCTCTTATTCTTTAACTCAGTTTGAACATACTTGATTTTGACAATTATTGTTTTTACATTAATTTTTCATGGTTTAATAATATTATATATAAAAAATTATTTCCTTGTAACTGAATGCTTAGAGAAGGATTTTTGACAGTTAAAAATTCGTGATTTGAAACAGTGTAAAAGGATAAATGCAGGTCTAATTCTAAAATAATTAATTTACTATCATAGTAATAAGTACAATAATCTGAGAATAAATCTACACGTTTCAAAAATTGACTATATATCTTACAAATGCTTTTTTTATTTCAAAATTAAAATTTTTGAACTTTTTAAGTTTATTTAACAAATGGCAGCCTGTTGACTATAAGGACATCAGGCTTCTAGCTCTTCAATATTTGTCTGCAGTAAATATACAACAACATAATGCAAATTTCTTAAATGAAAACGTTAAGCACTATGGCAGGCATGCCCAGTTAAAAGTCTAAACATAGCAGTTGCAGCAAAATGTACTTGTAAGAAGTAATGAATGGAAGTTAAGCTTCTTTTACAGGTAATCATGTGATTTCCCATTAGATGATAACATCATTAACATTCTGTATCATCATCCCATTAGATGATGATATAGCAGAGGTCAGTTGACTTTTGACAGAAAAGGGCAAAATTGTCAGTGAAAAAGAAAACTAAGGTATCAAAGCCATTTTTATGTATAAAAGTATAAAATAAAGGTAGGGACAGACTTCCCTCTCCTCAGATATCAATGCTGCTAAAAAATATCAAGCTCCAATTGATACTTTTATAATCTAGATATATATTATAAATGTGAAAGTTTGTGAGGATGTTTGGGCATCTTTCACGCAAAAACACCTGAATGGATTTTGATGAAACTTTACAGTAATATAGCTTATACATAAGAATAACACATAAGCTATAATTTATAGCATAGGCTATAATTTATAAAGATATTGTGAGAAGTGTCCAAAATATAACGATATTTGTCAAGTAAGTAGGAAAAAATTCTGCCATCTGCAAGCAATTCTGGCATGTGCTGCAAAAAAGCCCATGTCAGCATATATCTATCTTTTGTTTGTGAAAGAACCCTTTTTGTTTTGGCTACGCAAGGCGCTCGCTTCTAATTAATTCCTGTGATCAGCATAATCCCTATTTTTTTTATTTCAGAATAAAACTAAGTTTTGAAGGGAGAGGTTGTTATAAATCTCTTTATTTGAATGTTTTTTTTATGATTTTATTATGCACATTTGGTAGTAAGAAATTGATCTTTTTTCAAAATAAATACTTTTATTGCTTCTGGTACTTAGAGTAGATAAACTTTGTCTTTCACACTACATCATTTGGACATATTTGCATAGTTTGTTTGTGGTTAGTAGTTAATTATAATGCTATAATTTTAATTGAATAGGCAGATATTGTATTTTTAAGTATAAAAATAATAATAACTACTGTACTGTATTTTTTGGAATGAGTGAATATTAACGTCACACTGTTCAGCTACATGAGGGCTTTTGGCAATGGACCACGTAATTTTGAACCATGGTCAAGTGATGTGGATGACACCTGACCTGGTATTCCCTTCTCCTAACTATCACACCACACTAACTTAGAAGGAATATTCAACCAATACTTAGCAGGAATATTCTTTGAAATCTACTCTTCCAAGATATATGGCAGCACTAGTTCCATGATGAGTATTTTAGCGGGGAAGGCGAATAGCTTTGTACCAGACATTGCGTTTTCAGCGGATTGCAAAGATTATTATTTTTGTCCCGAAAAAATAGTTTATGTCAAAATTTAAGTGTCTTATGTTTTAGTACCTTAATGAAGACTTTATAAAAGGATTTGACTATTTATTTTAAGTGAAAGGTGCATATAATTAATTTTACAGTAGAATATCTTTAATTAATTTATTATCTCTAACGGATTAAATTTCCCAAAGTGGTTTATGTATATCCTTTAATTTTCAATGTAGTGATCCAAAAAAAATATTGCATGAAAAAAACTGCAGTAAAATCATAATGTGGTAGATAAAGCATTAATGTGCATCGCTCCTCTACACGACGGGTCTTACAAAGCTCTAATAAAGCTTGAGGTATGAAAGTAGCTAGACCTTTGTTAACTTGACTCTATCGTTAACATGTTCTATGTTTTTCATTGAATTGCCATTATAATTTAAGAAACAGCGTTACTTGCGAACATTACAATTTTAACATAAAATAAATACAACAGAAAGTAATATTAATGATTTACACTTTCAGATATAAATTATTTACACTATTTTAAGCATTCATTACGCAAAACTTTTAACAATGTGTTACTTTTGCTGAGCAGAGATCAGATTAGGGAGGTATTTTCAAAAATCGACCCTCAAGAGTGTTACGGGGAATTATAAATAAAAAAAATCCTTTTTATCAGCTATTAAATCTACATACTTAAAATTTAACAAAGGTGTTTTTTCCTTTCTTTTTTTGTTTAGCTGAGATATGCAAAAAGCTTTTTTTTTGTTAAATTTGCAATTCACATAAAATTAACTCATTAAAAACTTCTTAATCCTACAATCTGTGTTGTTTAATTTTTCAGTTCACCCGTGCAAAGAACGGGTATGCCAGCTAGTATTTAAATAAAGCTTTATATACATGTTTCTTTTCCTTCAAAAACTTCGACCAACTGAAGATATTTTTATTTCTGCGACTCAATGAAAACAGCTGTGTCAAAATATCTTTTTTCCTATTCCACAATTTAATATTTGAAAATACATTAATTTTTTAAATCAAATTCCATAATGAACAATAATGATTTTATATAAATATCGATTTTATTGATATGTACATCAAATGGTGCTAAAAGTAAGACAAGATTAAATGTAAGAGCTGTTTGAGTTTTAAGACAAATGTAGATCAATATGAAAATCTTGCTTCATTCTGTTACACATCAAGAAGCACTTTGTACCCAAATATTTTCTGAAAAAACAGTTTTAATCAGAGGCATAATGTATATCCCTGCATCGCGGAGGAGCCCAGGATTCTAGGGGCCCAAAGCCTGATGTTATGCGCTTCAGTCCTAAAATTTCTTTTTGTAGGGGGTCTTAATGTTCACTGTTACACTACTAATTGTAGAAACGAAGTTCAATTTTAGCAAAGTAACTTACCACACCATGGCAAAACCATTTTGTCATTACTAGTTAAAGTTCTCTCAGACAAAATTGATAGTGGGTATGTGGATTTACATTTTACACATAAGGTCCCATGGTATTTGAGAGAAAATGTTCAGAATCTCTTCATACCATGTTTAGAATTAAATTGTTCCTACACAATAAAAGGCATAAAATATTTGGAGAATTGGCAGAACACAAAAATAAAAAAATTTATTTCAATAGTCCCAATACTTTTCATCTAAAGCTTTTAATGTATTGTTACACAGAAAAGTGAATATTGCATACACATTATTAGAAGAGATAGAGTACTTTGAAAACAAGCAACAAATTCTGGAGAATCTTACTGTGATCAAAAATTGCTTAGAGGGGAAAGAACTACCTGGTTGTGTTACTCTGACCAATGCTGTGTTAAGGGTCTGTTTCTTCTAGTAAAAGGATCAACCAGCACAGCCCTGTAAAGGTTATGTCTATCAAGAGAAAATGCTTCACAATACTTATTAATTTATTTAATATTATTATTTTTTACCTAAAATACTTTTGGTGCCTTCACTACAACAGCTAAAGCAGAAGAAAGTGCAGCAAAAAAATATTCTAGGTGAAAAAGCTGATGATTAGCTCTCTATAACTAATGACGTATTGTCATATCTGAGGGAGAAAATAGTAATTTGTGTGTGAGATCTGAAAATCTAAATTCAAAAAAAGGTTTTTTCAATTTCCACTTAAGGGAATCATTGAAAAACTTCCTAGTAAAACTTCAATAAAATACTCTACATTTATGTAGTCCACTTTTTTTGCTAAGCATTTCACTTTTTCTTAGATTCATTTACCTGTCTGATTTTCTTCCTTGTGTTGGATCACTTCATGTCTGATTTGTGCAGTTGTCTAAATTCTCTTATTCCTCTGAAAATAAAATTCACCATGGATATCAATATAGAAATTATGGAAAAACATATGACATAATATAAAATTAGACAAAATATCAAAGGTTCACATTTTCATAAATTTCAGAAGAATAATTACCTCTTATGACTTTCTTTGCCATACTATACCATTAAAAAGCATTCGGAATTTTTCCAATGCAAATACTTACTTCAAATTTCATGAGAACAATATTATGAGCACAACAGCTTCAGGGTATTTTATATTACCATTTGATAGACTCAAATAATTTCATTGACTGGATTATTTCATTTGCTAAGTCCCTTTCAAGAAGAGCACAAACTCTTATTTTCTATTAGCTGTATATTCTCTTTCACCTTAACTTAACAATATGCTTAATAAAGTAGTTATATACTGAATGCTTATTCTAAACTTCAAGAAGAAATCTCTCAAGAATCTATCAGTCAAACCACTCTAAAGGTTTCTAAATTCAGCAGCATTTGTAAAAGTTTTGTTTCTTCATTTGAAAAAAACGAAAGATAGTACATGGGATTTTCACATGGAAAACAAACAAACTGGATGTGCTTTTTCAAAATGAACAATGTTAATATGAAAATGAAATGATATGAACAATGTTAGATGCATATGAGGAAAAAAGTACACATTGTGGTACTTTTTCATGAAACTACAAACTTTATGAAAGATAAATTCTAATATTGATAAATTTTTCAAATGAATTGAAAAATTCCATTTCATTCTTCAGTACCTATGATAATACCTAAACAATATTTACATGCATGGTAAATAATTATTTACAATATAATTTACTCATTTAAAATAAAATCAACCATGAAAAAGCGAGAAAGATTTTTATAACAGCAAATTTTGTTCAACTAACAGGTGTAATAAAGGAGCCAATAGAATTAAAGATAAGTACTTAAAATGAAACAAATCAATTTGTTGTATATATTTAAATTTTTCTTTAGCAAATTTGACAAATAACATTAGCTACAGTCCCCCTTTTTTTACAGTATAACATGAATTTCTATGGCAATGGCTTTGAATCATACATAGTAGCCTTTCCTGTTTTGCCAAATTATGGTGAAACACAGTATAGATTGATTTTGAGAAACACTGCAACTTTGTCCATTTTCAAGATGTCATAATACAAAATCATTGATTACATGTAAATGATGAATGTTTAAAGGAGGATTTTGATGACAGAAATAATTTGAAACAGTCTAAAAATATGAAGACAGATCTAAAAGTTAAATGAAAAAAAAATTCTAATCCTATTAACTAAAACTTCTAAAATAATAAGGTTATCATTACAATAAGTATAATGATCCATGATCTAATCAGTAAGTTTCAAAAGTGTACTTTTTATATTTTTAAAAGGTTTTCTTAGAATTAACCAAAATTTTAAAATTTTGTTAGAAGTAAAAAAAAAAAATATTCTTTAGTGTCATTTTCAGGTAATAGGATTTCCTCTGAGAAAATGAGTAAAGGAGATGAGGTTAAATAATTTTTTTGGTGATAATTCTTTTAATGTACAATTTTTTAAGGTATATATTCTAAAGAAATCCTGCAGCATAAAGTGATTAAGTGTCAGTACAACTATCACAGAAGTTGTAATAGCATAAATCAATCAAATTGGTAACTAAAACGGAATTACTTTTTAAAAAAACTTAATGTGCTACAACATACTTAGAAACACTACACATGTACTTTAGTCAGATCCCATAATTTCCAACCACATTCCAGAAAAAAAATGATACCAGAACTTTTGCTTAACTTCCATGTAGGAATTGTAATCTTCAATTAATATTAAGCGCAACACCATGTCATCTTTGCATGGGTGTTTATTGGCATCGAGCACTGCATTCATAATCATAAAGTAAGAGTGCTAACTACTTTGTTAAGTGAATGGTAGAATGTAAATTTACGTCAAACTATAAAGCAACACTACAGCTATTGGGTGAGTGAGTGAATATGAACATCGCACTGTTCAGCTACACGAGGGCTTTTGGCGATGGACCTCATAATTTTGAACCATTGTCAAGTGATGAGGACAACACCTGAGCTGGCACCTTCTCTCCTAACTACCACACCAAACTACGGCTGTCGGTGATAGACCCCATAATACTATGATGTTGATGACACCCAATATGGTATCATTTCTGCAAACTTTCACATCACATCAATGGGAGAACTTTAAGCTTCAGCAGATTTAAAGTGCATTAACAATTCTATAAGCAGAGTCTTCAGTGGCAATGAAGCTAAAATTCATGACATGTTGGCCACAAGTCTGTAACCATCAATACAGCCATTTGGTTATGTTGGTATGCTGTTAACTTAAAAACAGAGTGTATACTTTAAAATCAAAATTTTAATGTAATTATTTTGGAAAGTATGAATTGTAATAAGTTTACAGTAAAAAATGTGCAATCACAAATAATATTCGAGTAATTATATCCAACTTTTATTTCATTTTTCAATTTTAGAAAGAGATGAAAGATAAGTTTTCATCAGATCCTTTAAGAATGCCATCTTTTTGACACAGCAATTCCTTTAAAAAAATATTATTTTTCCTTTATTTCTACACTATTCAGAATTTCTCTAATTAGTTTTTTTTCTCCTTCAAATTATGTCAAACATTTTTTAGAATGTGCCATGTTTAATAAACAAATTGTGGAAGGATAACCATTACATATACAATATATTCTTATGGACTAAGTTCTTTTATTGAAATCCATTCAACAAAAAGATAAAGTACATTTTTATAAGAAATGATAATTTTAAAATTAAAAAAATATATAAGAGACAAAAAGAACAAAATAGTAAATAGAAAAACAAATGATATAGCTTCTAAAATTACTGAATTATGTTACAACTTTTAAGAAACATTAAAAATCAAATCTTTATGTTTGGCATGAGCAAAAAGGGAAACAAAGTTTACTAAAGATATTCTAAAAATTAATAGTATTGAAGAATGCCTAGCTTATAACATGAAGAGGCATGATGTAACTCAGTGTTTCCCAAAGTGGTCTACGACGACCTCCAAGGGGTCCACGCCAGTAAACAAATAATTTGGGGGTCCATGAGGTGTAAATGGGGGGTCAATGATAATGGATCTCATTAAACCAGATTGTGATTTTAATTTTAAAAGAAAATTTAATCAAGAGGAAACCAGACTTACCTATTTAATAGATTCATTTCCTAAATTTAATGAGGTTAGTTTGCAGTTTCAAGGTGAGAGCATAATTTTTTTTAAAACAAGGACCACATTGCTGCCTTTCTTGTGTGTGCCAAAATTACGCTAAAGGAGTATACTTTTGGACATCTCAAATTTTCTAAGTTTCACAATTGTCACAGGCAATCTGTCAGGAAAATAGTTTTAACCTACACTCACCATTTAAATGCCCCTTTTTTGGATTTTGAAACTAGGTTTGAACATGTTTTGATTATCAAAATACCACATGCGAATTGATTAATTAAATTTTAGCTTAATTAATTAACATGTGCTTTCTTAATTTTTAAACACTATACTCCACTACAGTTAAAAATTTTAATCTTTTTTAAGGTTGCAGCTCTATACCTGCTGTCAAAAACCCATTTAAGTTGATGAATTTGTAAAAATACAATATTAGATAAGTAGGGGTCTACTCCAAACCGAAAAACCTGTCAAGGGGTCTATGAGGCAAAAAAGTTTGGGAACCTCTGATGTAACTGAACAAAAACCGGTACTTACATATTATTACAACTGTATTGGTGACACATGAAATGAAGCACATGGTTTCCAATTCAGTTCAGATGACACAAGCTAATTCGGAGTTGCCAACTAGGCGAGTTATCTGGAATGTTGGTATTGTTGCAATACAACGCAAGTACCTGAAAAACATAATAAGATAATTCAATTTCAAAAGATAGATTGCTTTATTTTCCTCATCTATGATCAGAAATGTTTCTCGCTGTATAGGTTCCCTTCCTTAAGTATTGATTAAAATAAGTAATTATATATTGAATAATCCAAAAAAAAATTTATACTAAATTTTTTTTCGTTCCCTGATTATCAAATTATTAAAAAAATTTATATAAAAATATTTGGTGATACAAATAATAATTAAAACCAATACTAACCATGCACAGTATTGAAAGAATATATGAAAACAAAAGCCAAGATCAAATGACGAAAAAGAAAATTACACTGGAATCTCAGAAAACAAAACACAGCACAATGCATTTTAAATGTTCTGTTAAAAATTTTGGGAAAAAAAAACAATTTTAACCATCAAGGACTATATTATTCACCAAAAAATTTAATCGAATCAAATTTTTAAAAGAAATGTTTCACAGGTAGAATACAATACAATTTTAAGATTATTTTTGTTTAATTAATCGAACACTTTTGAGAATGAAAAGCAAAATATATCTATTAATAAAAGGTACTTACTCGGCGAATATTTTCTCAGTTTGTGAAGTACTTCTTGATACGCATATCGTTAACGATCGAATCGTTTTTAGGTTGCTCACGCTTAGGACATTTCTCTTTGGTACGCTCAAAGGAACAGAGGTTCCTTCTCATTGGTAGATGTGCAACAATATTATTATCTTGGGTTGCTTAGTTTAGCGTGATGGCATTTTTCTATGCCCCAGTGCAGTGCTCTGCAACTTTTTTATCGCTGCGGACCGGTCAACGTTTGATAATTCTACCGCGACCCGCTGAGGGAGGGACACGTTGATTGTTTATATTTTAGATTGTTTTGATTTAACAGTTGTAATTTAGTTACATTTAAATATGCCTGCAGAATAAAATATAGTTACACTAAAAATGAATACAAGTGATTTAACGTGGAATATAAAGTGATTTCCGTGGAAAGTTTCGCAAAGCCGAGAGAAATGCAACACTTTACATAAAATGGCAATAGTTTAATGTTCTTTAGGTGGCCCGGCATCATTTGATCCACGGACCGGGGGTTGCGGATCATTGCCCTAGTGCAGAGGTTCCCAAACTTTTTTGTCTCATAGACCCCTTGCCATATTTTTTGTTTTAGGGTAGATCCCTGCTTACCTTATATTGAATATTTGTAAATTTATCAACTTAAGTCTTTTTGACAGCTGGTCTTCAGCTACTTACTTTAAAAGAATTAAATTTCTAACTGTAATGATGTGTGGTATTTAAAACATAAAACTTACAGCATAGCTTCCACTGTATCAGACGTATCAATGATACTGGGCCCCAAAATGTGTCAGCAAAAGAATTCTAAAATGTTAAGAGGCTGTGATAAACTCGACCATGGGTCCCGAATTAAATATGGCAACCCCTTAGAATAGTTTTGAGAGTCTGCCCGGGAGACAGAACACAAGATATGAACACACTAAGACGATGTGTTTCGAGCACCACAAATAAAGAATATAGAAATGAGAAGTGCTTCTTTCTCTATAATGGTGACCCCATATCTTCACGCAAAAATTTAAACTCGTGAACAGTCTTTTACTAAATCGATGGTCATGAAGAAAACATTGTCATTTACTTGCATTTAAATAAAGGACTCAATTCCTTTGTTCATGGATTGGAGTATCTACTTCCTTGGTTTCGATTTCGGGCATGGCACGCATCTTCAGCTGTAAATATTTCACAGATAAGTGGATCTTTTTTTCACTGTTTCATTTTTCTGTGCTTTTAGTTTAACTTGAATTGCTTTATCAATTTCCTATTTCATTTTATTTTTTTCGTATTTAATGCTAAAATTAATTAATTGCATATAATAATTTCTGATGAAATAAAATTCTGATACATGCTAATAATATCATGTACTATGAATAAAGATGCCAAATTCTGATTAACTATAATATTATTATAGCCCTTTATTATTGAATGTATATACATTTAATTGCTTATTTAGTAATTTTGTTCTAAAACTGCACAATGTCGGAAGTAAGTGCTGTACAAATCCCACTATATAATATATCCGATCCCAACTTATGGTTCATTATGTGCGAAAGTACATTTGCCCTAGAAACCCTAAAACCTATAACTGAATCTGTAACTAGGTATAATTACATAGTAGCTAATCTCCCTCCCTACACCGCGTCTTTAGTTCGCGATATCCTCATGCATCCAGGTGTAACAGATCCCTACATGCAGATAAAAAACGAATTCATAAATCGTTCAGTAGAGTCATCTCAGCAAGGGGCTCGGAAACTTTTTTCAAGGGAAGAATTATGTTCTTGAAAACCTTCTAAATTGCTGCGTAACATGAAGCGACGCGCAGAATCTTTGAATGCTGATAATAAGCTGATGATGGAGTTATTTCTTCAGCGTTTGCTGTCTTCGGTTCAAACGATTTTAGCTGCTGCTTCTGACCTCACGTTAAACAAAGCCACCAACATTGCGAACACCATCTCCCATTGAAACTTCTGCTGTTTCTAATAAAAAGGAACAAACATTAGAATATAAACTGTTTCATGAAATAGAAAAATTAAATGAAAGAGTTGATCGCCTTTTAATCTCTCGTGGTCTCTCTCCGTACCGTCGGAACAAAAATTCCCGTGAAAGGAGGGTTTCGAGTAAGCGTGATTTTTCAATTTGCTGCTTTCACAGGCGGTTCAGAAAAAAATATCGAGCAGAAAAATGCGTTTAATAATGCACATGGCAGGGAAACGAAGCCAGCACAGAATAATGGCGTCTTATTCTTTGCCCAAAGGATCACGTCGTCTGTTCATTCGAGACCGGACAACAAATATCTCTTTTCTGGTCGACACCGGCTCTGACGTGTCTTTAATCCCTGCCAATGTCTATTAAAAAAGAAACGCTTCTGAACAAACCCTTTTTCCTGCAAATTCTTTCACAGTTAAAGTGTAAGGGCAGAAAACATTAACTTTAAATTTTAATTTAAGGGGTGTTGGAAAGCTAAAATCTTTTTTTTTTGACAATTTGAGATTTTTACATTTTCAAATTGTATTGATTATAACCTTTCTAAAAATATCTTGCTTGAACCTCTAGGGTATTTAGAAGCCCTTAAAACGTATTTTTAAATAATCGTTGAATTTGGGCCATGCCCATTTTAATGGCGAAAATTGTAAACAAATTACTTTGTTTTTGCTTAATAGTGTAACGACTGATATGAACCAAAACATGCATCTTTTATTTTAAATTGAGCCTTTTATTTTTTTATTTCCCAGCCGATTAGAAGTCTCACTGTATACATTAAAATCAATTTATCTCAAAAGGTAAATTTTAATGTGCGATGTACCTTTTCTGAGAAACTACTGCTCACAGGTATGTAAATTTTTTATGAATTATTTATAATGATGTCTAATATATACTAAAATGAGCGTTTTTTGAAACACTCAAAAATTTAATTTTTACAAATTTTTAAAGTAAAAAATGGGTCAAATTTCGCAATGTTTGATAAAATATTTCATAATTTCTTAAAATATTCAAAATTAGCTAAAAGCTTATTTTAGTATAAGAGAGATGTACTTTAATAGTATGAAAAATTTCAAGCATGTACATAAAACAGATTTTGAGAAAAGGTACATCGAAAACAGCCAATTTAACATTGTCAGTATAGAGAGAGAGAGAGAGAGTTTTTTCCAACACCCCTTTTAAGAAGAGATTTCATGTGGACTTTTCTGATTGCCGATGCAAGCTCACCTATTCTTGGAGCAGATTTCCTTCATTATTTTGAATTAGTGCCAGATCTCAGAAATAAATGCCTTGGAGACAGAAAAACACAATTGCAATCAGTAGGCCATTTAAAGCATGCTAATCTTCATTCTGTTCAAAAATTTATATTTCTACAGATACAATTTATCATAAACTTTTGAAAGAATTTCCCTCTATCACAAAATTGCCTAATACAAATAAACCAGTGAAACATAACACTGTTCATTACATAACAATAGAAGGTCCTCTAGTGGTGGCAAAACCCCGAAGGTTGGCACCAGATCGTTTGAAAATTGCGAAAACAGAATTTCAAAATATGATGCATCTGGGACATTTACGATTTTCGAAAAGTAACTACGCGTCGCCACTTCACTTGGTTCCTAAGAAAGGTACTTTAGATTGGAGACCTGTTGGTGATTATAGAGCTTTAAATTCTCAAACCTTAAAAGATAAATACACCATTCCTTGTATTGCTGATTTTGCAGCTGAATTACGTAGCTCAAAAATTTTCAGTCGAACCGATCTAGTAAAGACCTATCATCAAATTCCTATTCACTCAGATGATATTCACAAAACAACAATTTGCATTCCCTTTGGTTTATTTGAGAGTACACGAATGCGATTTGGATTGTGTAACGCATCCGCAACATTTCAACGTTTTATAGACGAAGTCACTCGAGGCTTACCTAGTATTTACACACTTGTTGACGACATTTAAATTGCATCTAAGAATCCTCAGGAACATTATCAACATTTAAAAAACCTATTTTCAAAATTAGATGAATACGGTCTTTGCATTAATGTTTCTAAATGCATATTTGGTGCATCATCAACATACTTTTTTGGCTTCAATCTGTCAGAAAAGGGAATTAAACCTCTACCTGATAAAGTTAAATACATTCTAAATTTACCTAAACCAAACACATTAAATCAGTTGCGTAAATTTTTGGGCATGTTTAACTTTTACAGATGTTTTATACCAAAAGCCGCACATATACTTGCTCCTATTGTTCAGTTTTTAGAAGGGCATACAAATCAAAAGAAATCTCATTATAGTATTCGCAAATCATCCGAACCATTGAAATGGAATGAAAACGCAGAACAAGCTTTTCTTGCAGCGAAAAACGCTGTAGCGGAAGCTACCCTTTTAAGACATCCTATTCCAGGGGCTCAATTGAGCCTGTGGGTGAACGCTTCAGATATTACTATTGGAGGTACTTTATCTCAATTATCTCAGGGGAAAAGGGAACCAATAGCCTTTTTCTCCAGGAAACAACAAAAAACAGCAAAAGTGGTCGACTTACGAGGGGGATACATTTTTAATTTATTCGGCTATTAGAAAATTCAGACATATGTTGGAAGACAGAAACTTCACAATATACACTAACCAAAAGCCCCTAATTTATGCTTTTAAAGAAAACCCGAATAAATGTTCTCCTCGGCAATTACGCCATTAAGATTTAATTTTCCAATATTCTACCGACATTCAGCATGTGCAAAGGTTCCGAGAACATAGTTGCTGATGCGCTTACCAGAATCGAAATTGATTCTATTACCAATTCTCCAAATCTAAATTTTAAAGAATTTACATTAGCACAGAAAAATGATCCAGAAGTTCAAAAATTTCTGCAGAATGATGAATCTTCTCTTAAATTAGAACTGAAACCATGCCAAATCTCCGAATGCAATTTTCTTTGCGATATTTCAACAGGAGTCCCATGTTCTTTCGTCCCTGTATCCTTTCAAAGGACAATATTTAACCATCTTCATAATCTTTCACATCCAGGAATATCAGCATCAACAAAACTCATCTACTCTCGCTACGTGTGGCCTAGCATGAAGTGCCAAATAAATAAATGGGCCCGGTGGTGTTAATAGTGTCAAAAAACGAAAATCCTGATGCAAAATGCTCTTCCTCATGCCAAATTCAGTCACATTCACATAGATATTATCGGTCCCTTGCCACCATCTGAAGGTCATCATTATTTACTTACGATATTCGACCGCTTCTCCAGATGGCCAGAAGCAATCCCTATTCCAAACATGTAAGTGAAAACCTTTTGCCGCTCAATTTTCGACACATGGATCTCTCATTTTGATTGCCCATCTGTAATCACCTCGGATCAAGGAACCCAAATGCGTTCATCGATGTACGCTGAATTTACTCGCATGCTGGGAACTACAACATATCATCCAATTTCAAATGGAATTGTGGAACGTTTCCATCGGCATTTAAAATCGGCCATTAAAGCTTATGAAAATGATACATGGTCTGAAATAGTCCCCATCATTCTTCTCGCCATACGAACAGCAGTTAAAGAAGATCTGCAATCTTCTTGTGCTGAAATTGTTTACGGCACAAACCTATGTCTTCCGAGTGACATGATTGATGTGTCAAGCATTCCTTTTTAAGACAATAATTTTCTCTAACCTTCGTAACAGAATGCAACAACTGAATCCTGTGGCAACGTCTGCTTACTGCCCTGATCGATTCTACATTCATCCTTCACTTCAATCATCATCTCATATATTTTTACGAATCAATCGTATACAACCCCTTTTACGTCAACCGGATACTGGACCACATAAAGTTCTGTCCAGAACAGACAAAATCATCACCATTGACGTTAATTGTCGAAAAACTAGTTTCTTTAGATCGCGTCAAATCCGCACATCTTCTCTCAGAAACTGTATTTGAATTTCTACCTACAGTGAACAAAAACATAAAAGATGATAAATTATCTACTAATGATAAACCAATCCTTACAACAAAATCAGGAAGACATGTATATTCCCCACCAAAAAAACTAGCCATTTATGTCACATAATATTTTTTTTCTCCTTCAAGAACTTTCAGTTGGAATTTTTTTTGGTATTGTATTTGTATATATTTCTCATTTATATGTTTCATTTTTGTGTATATATCTCATATTTCTCATATGCAAAATTGTTAATGTATTTCTTCCAGTGCCGATTCTCAAAATAATAATAATAATAATGTTTATAAAATTTTAAACTAATGTCGTTCCCTTGGGTTATCACCCTCAGTCACTGGGGGGATACTCCATGATAAACCCAACCATGTTTCCCGAATAGAATATGGCAACCCCTTAGAATAGTTTTGAGAGTCTGCCCGGGAGACAGAACACAAGATGTAAATACACTAAGACGATGTGTTTCGAGCACCACAAATAAAGAATATAGAAATGAAAAAGGCTTCTGTGTCACTATAAGGCCTCCAAAAAGGTCCTCAAGGAATTTCGATACAAGGCCCACTCAGGACTAGCTACGCCAGTGGTTTCTTTCCAGGGCGTAGCTACCGCCGAATCAATGATACGGGCCCTCAAGCTAAAGGGGCGCAAAAATGTGCAAACAAGACCATCATAATATGTTAAGGGGCCTCCAATTAATTTTGATACAATGCTCACTCAGGACTAGCTACGCCAGTGCTTAAAGAGCACATGTTAATTAATTAAATTAAAATTTTAATTAGTATTTAAAATAACTGAACGACAATTAAATGCTTTTAATGGGAGGGATGAATCTGGTGCTTCAGTAAGAAATTTTCAACATTTAATATCAACCTTGTCAGGTTTAATCATAAATCTCCTTTGTTAGTAGTGCCCAGTTTTTTTGTTGCTTCTTTTTTTCCCTTTGTTTTTGAGATTGGCAAACTCACAGAAACTTCTTCACACTAGAAAAAAAGCAATTCAAAATTTTTTTCACAATATTCCGTAATTCGGGACCAATAACAGGTATGTCTTTTTAAAGCTAAAATTGCTGACATCCGTCTCAGCACCTATTTCGATACGTTCTTATAGTAAGAAAACATCTTTTTTCATTGTGACTATATGAATTCATTGCTTATTGTGGTATTACCATAGTCAAAGCATTCTCAAACCTAGATTCAAACTCTGAATAAAGGGTATTTAAGAGTTGAACGTAGGTTAAAATGTCTTCACATATTGTCTGTGACAAATTGAGAAAATTCACGCCTCCCAAAATTATACTTCCTTAGGCTGTCTGACTTCTCAGGCATCCGAAATCCAAATGTGCTGGAATATAAAATGTTTCTTTAAACCACCGCCGTTCGCTCTGCCCACCTTCAAGCCTCTAAGCCAATAGAAAACAAGCAACACTCTCATTATAAATCACATGCAAGACTTTATCTATCTCAAAAATAAAGCTAAAAAAGAAAATATAATAAGTCTCTAAATCCAATACACAAAGCAAATTATTATAGATTACAAGAACAACGCAAAAAAGCACTCAAAAAATATTCACAAAACTCCTGGACTAAAAAGTTAGAAGCTCTTTACATAACCGACATCAGCCTATGGCAGGGGTTCTTTCACACAAAACGCTGTAACATTCCTAATCTTAATAGCTCTTCTGGCATCGTGAATAGTGATGATCAGAAAGCTAATCTATTTGCTCAAACACTTAAAAATAACTTCATAGAACACAAAAGGCCTGATGATAAAATTTATCCTATTGATGATAATATTACTAGCATTTTAGAAGACTTATTCAACAATCAATTCCCTTTACATCTCCGGTTGCAACGATAAAAATGACCCCATCCTGATTAACCTCAACAGAAGACTGGCTGAGTATACCGCATACTTCAACAACTGGCGGTAAGAGAGTTTGCCTTTCAACCCTATTGTGATACCTCTGGCTGTACTATTCACCATACTCCCAATAACTCACCTGTAAAGAAATTTTTTAGAAGAAATTATAAGACCACTTCAACTTAATGTTAAGAAAACGAGGAGAAATACATATCCCCTCCTTCAAGAAAATTATCTAAAACTTTAAAAACCAACTCAAATCTGGAATTGAGCTTCAAAATTAATTCAGAAAATAAATTCAGTCAACTCCAAAACTTTGAACCGCAAAGTTCCTGATAGCACAGGAACTTCTACGTTACCAACTCTACATCTAGACAAACAACTAACAACACAGGAACCCCACCCACAAACCTTCCGCCATCCATCATGCTTAAAATCACACTTACCGCGAGCAAATGAAAGCCCTTACAGATAGGCTCCCCGCTCTCAGGAGTAAAATGACAGGTGACTAACTTAAACTATATACTGACAATAACAATACCAAATTAACAATATCGTAAACTTACGCATATCCTAGAAGAACTTAAATTTGAATACTACGTTATTTAAACCTAGAGAAGAACGCCTCATAAAGGTTGTAGTTAAAGAACTTCCCCGAGACACAGAAACAGAGGATATACATAGTGACCGATCTTGGATTGACCATTGACAGAGTAACACAATTAATTGGAAGAATCATTAAGCAACCATTACCGGTATTTTTAATTACTCTACCAAGAAACTTAAACAATGCAAAATTTTTTGACTTAAATAAACTCAGTAACGTAAGCGTTCGCGTCGAAGGGTATGGTAGCAAAGAGATTACCCAATGCTATTCATGCAACAAATTAAATCACAAGGTAGAAAACTGCCACGTCACACCAAAATGTCTAAAATACGGAGAGGCCCTTTCAGATTAAAACAAACTTTTCTGCATCAATTGTCATTTGGACATATGGAAAACTACGCCAAATGCCCATTCTTTCCCAAACCCCATAAAGGCATAACAACCAATACGGACAATTACTCTATTGTTGTTAATAATTTAATTAGACTTAACGTTTCATACGCACAAGCTACACTTGAAAATCAAGAATCTTCTAACACCATTTCAACACAACAGATGGCACCACGAAGTAAAGGAATCCTGCTATCGACTCAGAAACTCGGGTCCTTGTTGCAGCTTTGGGTCCGAGGATCTTAAACTGCATAGTTGACATTCTTAAAAGTCTACCTACAACCGATTCAAATGGTGCTCATAAAAAACGCATTATCGATTATATTGCAGAATCGGAGCCTAGCAGATTAAAAACCTTATTTCAGAACATGACCTCAGAGGAAAGGCGACCAATCCATTTATTACAGGAGATGCGTACTTTAGCTTGAAAACAAAACAACAGAAGAAGAGTTAAAAGTCCTGTGGCTACAAAAAAAAAAGTCCACCTGTTACCATGCAGCATAATCTTTCTGTTAGCAGGGAGGATTTGGCAGTACTAAGGTGGTCGACAAAATCTTTGAAGTACCTGGATTTTCTATTAATGAAATTTTGCAAGATTAAAAATCGATTTTTGTTAAAGAATTTGAGGCTTTATCTTTAGAAGTCGTGACTTCAGAAAGAACAATCGGTTTTTTTAAAAATAAAAAAATGCAGAATTAGTGGGGAATGACGTAGACCTTTCTCCAAAAGATAAAATTCCACTACGCGAGTAAAGATGTCGAAGGAGAATTATGTTGCTTCATCGTCGTTTTGGTAATAAAGTTCACAGATGCGTAAAATCTTGTAACTTTCAGCAAAACTGACTAGTTTATCTGTTTCGACGGCGACAAATTTCAGCATTGGCGTCAGTCTATTCACGATAGGTCTTCCCACTTTCGATATCTGATAGATAGCGGCACATCCATTTTTGTCTTTCCCAAATATTTAACAAATATTAAAAAGGTTAATGAAGCAGATGGATTAATCTTATTGGCTGTTAACGGTACAAAGATTTCAATATATGTGACTAGATGTTTAACTTCGGACTTGGGGCTTAAAAGAAAATTTAATTCGTAATTTTTAATAGCAGACGTTTCGCAACCCATTTCAGGAGCTGATTTTTTTTAAAGGATTGGAGTTTTAGTAGATGTAAAAAAAATTGTCGAATTAAAGATGGTTCGGTTTACAACATATCCTGTGGTACTACTGTATGTGAGCCACTCCTGCGGTTGAATCTAATATCTTATGATGAAAAATATCACAATTTATTAATTATCAAAAAATCACTGCCTACTGTTTGAAACGTCTGTCTGGCTATTCTCCAGTGACCCATTGTATTCTTACCAAAGGCCCTCCAGTTGCTAGTAAGTACAGGAGATAATCTCATGGAAAATTAGAAGCCGTCTCATGAAGAATTAGACGAAGGAGTTTTCGTCTCAGATTGCTCAGGGTATATGTAAACCACAGAGAGAAGTCTCTGGTCGAGTCCCATACATTTAGTTCCTAAAACGGATGGAACTTTCAGGATATGCGATGATTATAGGTGTTTAAATTCGGTTACTACGTTGTACCGGTATTCCATTCTCCACATGCAGGATTTTATGCACTGCTTAACGGATAAAAGCGTGTTTAATAAATCGGATTTGATAAAAGCATACCACCAAGTCTCTGTCGAAAAATTCGGTATCCCAAAGACGGCAGTTATAACTCCTATAGGTTTCTTTGAGTACAATTTCATGACATTTGATCTTGTTAATGCGCCCAGACGTTTCAAAGGTCTATGGATCAGGTACTCGGGGATCTCGGTTGTTGCTGTTCTGCCTATATCAATGACGTTCTCGTTGCATCTGACAGTGAAGAGTCTCATTTATGGGATTTTGAGCTCGTTTTTAAGCTATTTAAATGATTCAGCATTAAATTGAATCTCGGTAAATGCGAGTTTGATAAAAGAAAAATATCATGTTTGGGATTTCTGTTATTGGCAGATGGGTTAAAAACACTAGCTGACAAAGTTGACGTTTTACTGAATTATTCTTTACCAAAAACTGTTTCTGATTTAAGGAGGTTTTTGGCCATGGGATTAATTTTTACCATAGATTTATCTTTTAGGCTGCTGAAATGCAAATTCTGTTACATTCGTTACTTAAGGAAAGAAGAAAAATGACACACATCTCTTGTGGTGTGGAATGAGGATACAATGAAATCTTTTAATTGCATGTAAAAAAAGTTTGATTAATGTTGCTACTTTGGCCCATCCTGTTAGAAATTCAACTTTACTTTTTATGGTCGATGCAAAGCCATTTGGTTATTGGCGGTGTTTTACGACAGGATACAAGCGGCTTAATTCAGCCTCTGAAATTCTTTTCTCAAAAATTAACACCAGCCGAATTACGTTACAGTACGTACGACCGTGAACTGTTAGCTATTTATTCTTCTATATTAGACGCATTAGGCATATGGTGGTAGGGAGACAATTTACGGTTTTTAACGACCGTAAATCCCTTATTTTTGCATTTAGTCAAAAGGTTGATAAGCTTCCCTTCGTCAACAAAATCAATTAGTCGTATTGGACAGTTTACAACTGACATTAAACATATTACAGGTACTAAGAATAGTGTTGCAGATGCATTATTGTGTATTAATGAAATAGTATTCCCAAATAGAATTGATTTTGAAGAAATGGCTAGAGAGCAGCTTGGTGATGTGAGTATGCATTCTGAACTCGGAAAATTTAGAGTTGAAGCTAAACAGATTACTTTGGACTCCTAATCCTCTGTCTTGTGTGACACTTCAGCAGGCATAATACGTCCTATTGTCCCGAGAACTCTCAGACGCAAAATGTTTGATGTATTACATGGGAATTCACCCCCTGGTGTATGCGCTACTGTCGATCGAATAAGAAAGAGTTATTTTTGGCGCTCGCTTCGTAAAGACTGTGCAAATTGTACAAAGTCGTGTTTTTAGTGTCAACGATCTAAAGTCCAACGACATTTTCGTGATCCGGTGGTTAATTATGACTTACCACAAGACAGAGTTCGTTTCATACAATTTGATATCTTTACCTCAAGAGGCTGCACTGTTTGTTTAACCTGTATTGGTAGGTGCACTAGATGACCTGAGGCCATCCCGATGACTAATCAAACACCTAAAACAGCAGCAGAACCTATTTTTTTGGTTGGAACTCACGTAATGGCATCTCGGATTAATTGATTGATTGAATTTTAACGTCGTCCTGTTCAGCTACACAAGGGATTTTGGCTATGGACTACGTAATTTTGAACCATGGTCAAGTGATGTGGACAAGACCTGAGTTGGCACCCCCTCTCCTTACTACCACACCACATCAACGGGAGGACGTTTGAGCTATCGACAGATTTAACGTGCATCGCTCCCCTACACGCGGATCTTTAGTGGTACTGGGCTCGAATTCGTGACAAGGCAAGCCACGATCCTATACCTTTTCCACTTGGCTACCGCGACCGCATGGCGTCCCGGAGCCCACAGATGCAGGAATTTTGAAGATGATCTATTTTACACTTTTTCTAGTTTTTTAGGCATTGAAAAGAAATGAACTACGGCATATCATCCGGAATCTAATGGTATCGTCAGTTAAAGAATGCTATAAAGTGCCTGGCCAAGGAAAAATGGGTAGAGGCTCTAACAGTAGTTTTGCTTGGGATTCGACGCAGCCTCAAAGAGGATTTAAAGTGTTCTGTAGCAGAACTTGTATTTGGAAATAGTCTTCGTTTACCTGGTGAATTTTTTTATGTCTAGAACTAGAAATTTCCAGAGGACAACCTAAATTTTTTTAATAAAATTTGCGTAACCACATGCAGGTTATAACAACCCACCTTATAGGTTCCAGACACTCTAAAAGTAAAATTTTTATCCTCAAAAATCTTTCTGTGTTCCCACCTTTTTGTTAGACAAGGTTGTGCCAGTCGGCCACTCAAACAGCCCTATGACGCTTCTTTTGAAGTGATTTCTCGTAACAATTAAAGATAAGAAAAGTGTCATTGTAGTTGATCGTCTGAAGCCTACTTATATGGACATCAAGGATTCAGCTCCAGCACAGGTAAAACCAGTTCGAATTGCCAGTACAGCTAGCTTCCTCCCGGACTAGAGCAGCGCAGACTGAGACTACGAACTGGTATGACAGACGAGTGATATTCCGACTTCCCCTCTCGTCGAGGCAACCTCTCAACGGATTCCGAGGGGGAGGGATGTGACAACTCAGCGGATGCAAATCTTTGTGAGCCACGTCATCTTAACGCAGTATAATTAATTCTTTACCAAAAAAAGTCAAGCAGCTTGGCATTTCCCTTACCAACGTGCACGTTGTTGTAACTTTGTTCGTCAAGCCGTTTCGTTATATTTTAACCAATTCTTAATGACATTAAAATACCACATTCACCAACTTCATACCATTTAAATAAAAGTTAAGTTTGTTCTTAAAATGGTATTTGGTCATTACTGAGTTAGAATTTATTGGTGGCTAAAGACCAACCCAAGAAAAATTCATTAGAATTAGAGGTTCCTACAAAGAAAAAGCCAAAAAACTTTACCAGTTACTTGTCAGTTTTTAGATGTGCAGAAAAATCTCTGAATACTACTCTTGCACGTTTTACTGCTCTTGACGGTATTTCGTTTAACGCTATAAGCTCTTCTTCTGATTTACGCGTTCAGGTATAGAAATTATGGGATTCAAAAATCTTCTCAGTTCAATCCAGCAAACACAATGCGAAAAATATTATAGAATATAGCAATAAATTACGAAACTCAGTAATCAGCAAAATTTCTGATAAAAAATGTATAATGGAAAATGTTGAAGGAGAAAGATTTTCTTTATCCTTCGATGAATGGACGTCGATACGAAATCTAAGCTGCTAAAATAGTATTGTACACGGACAATTATCTAATTTTTGGAGCTTAGATTTGGCACGAATATAGGACACATTTCCAGCCAAAAAATGTATTGAATTATTGAAAGGCAAGCAAACTTAATTTACATACCGACATTGTAGCATTATGACGGACGAAGCAAGCATTATGAAAAAACTAGGCTGAATATTATCTGTAGATCAGCAGTTGTTTTGCACATGGTATCCAGCTGGTGGTTATTGATGCCCTTGGTAATAAGTTGGAAATTATTGTAGAAATATAATAATGGAGGAGAAATTGATTTCACAGAGAGTGACTCGTGCCTGGAGGAAGATGCTTTTGACAATGAAGGACTCTTTGACATTAGTCAGAGTCACGGAAGAAATGAGATAACCGCTGGTCCGCTGATAAATATAAGGTACGAAAAATTATATCAGCTCAGAAGGCCACCAAAAAAGAATGATATATTACAGCAATATATCTCACCAGAATTTGGCAAGGACATTGTATTATTAATAGACTGCGAGACGGAATGGAACATCCTTTGAAAGGTGGAACGCTTCTACTTACTGAAAGATTGCATTCAAAAAGTTTTAATGGATATACAAAATACAGATAAATCACTAGATTTCTCACAATGATATCAAAATATTATTTCATATAATTACTGCTCTTGTACGAGTAAAAACAATTGTTGAAGCACTCTGTTTTTGAGATAGCAATCTGTTTACAAGATATAGAGCCATAAATTTTATGCTAAGGAAGCTTAAAGATGCAAACAGTCTTTTAAGTAAAAAATTATATTCAGATCTCATTTCTCGAATGGTAAAACGTCACACAGATCTAAGTGGTTTGCTGCGATATTTATACAATGGTATGAGCAATGTAATTTTTTGTCACAGTTCTTTCTTCAATTAAATGCTGTAAAATAATAGTGGACCTGCTTGAAAGACTTGACGCTTCCCATCCCACTGCAATACAAACAGCTCACTCAACAGGATTTTCTTTTTTAAATGAGGTAACAATAGAAATCGATTCACATTCTGATTCAATAACTGAATTAATTTGTGTATAAAACCATTAAGTGTAGCTGAAGAACTAGATAAAGTTATCAAAGAGGGATATGTGCGCCAATGCAGCCTATTAGATTTGAGACATTGTCATCAAAAACTCAAAAAGATATGTCACTTTTTTAAAAGGAAGGGAGACGTGGTGTCTACCTGGAAAGAACGTACTCCTGTTTAAGCTTATTAGTTTAGAGTCTAAACGGGCATTTTCTTCGGGAAAACAAATTGTAACAAAAATAAGAATCCGGTTGATTGATGAAACGTTCGACGAGCTGTGTTTTTTAAAAGCCTTTTTTACAGAGGAAACTCACACAAAAAAAGGAAAAGGTGTTTTCTTTTTTGTTTTTTATGATAAATTAAGTTTTGTTTCAATGAATACACTGACGGAAAAAAAATCCCAACACACTAAGATTGAGTTGGATAAACGAAATTTAGTAGGCATGCTTATACATCAGAAAGATGACATCGATTCAAAATTCGCGCTTAAGTGTGGTGCTAGTAGTGCCACTCAGAACTTGCAAAGGGATGCTTTAAGTGCGTGCTATAAATTTCGCGAGCGTTATCTGTCTGTGGAATTTGACATATTGAGTTTATGTTAGTCCAGAATGCCCTTAAAAAGATGAGGCCATTATTAATAACTCTCCGAGTTTGAACGAGGTCGTGTAATAGGGCAACGAGAAGGTGGATTTTCTTTCCTCTATCTTGCTAAAAAACTTAGCCGGAATATATCCACTGTGCATGACTGTTTGAAGCATTGGTCAAATAATGGTACTGTCTCAAAAAGATCGGATTCCGGTCGGCCACGGGCCACTACTGAGAGGGAAGACCGCCGAATTCGGCGTACGACTTTGGCACATCGTACTGCATCTGCGGCAGAAATTCGAGCTGCAATTGGTACCACAGTGACACAACGAACTGTTAGAAGTCGGTTACTCCACGGACAGCTCCGAGCAAGGCATGCTGTAGCGTGTATTTCACTGACTCCAAGCCATTGCCATTAGTGATGTCTAGCCAAAACTCATTATTGTGTTTTCTGAGCAAAGCAAATTCTGCCTTGATGCCACTGATGACCATGTGTTGGTCAGGTGGCCAGGGAAGCTCCTACAACCAGACTCTCTGCGATCTAGACACACTGGACCTACACCTGGAGTCATGCTAGGTGAGAAATTTCCTATGACATCAAGCTCATTCTTGCGGTTATCTCAAACACACTGACTACAAATTAGTACGTTAACCTGGTAGAGCCACCATGAACAGAATTGGAGGGAGAGTTTTCCAACAAGATAATGCTCATCCTGTCACTGCAGACGTAACGCAACGTGTTCTAGATTGTTGGCATGTGTGTTACCTTGACCTTTGAGATCACCAGATCTATCTCCAATTCAGCCTGTATAGTACATCATTAGACGACAACTCCAGCAACATCCACAGCCAGCATTGTCCTTCCCGGTATTGACATAACAAGTACAAGTATGGAACTCCATCCCACAAAGTGACATTCGTTACCTACGTCACACAATGCATGCACGTTTGTATTCAAAATTCTGGAGGTTACTCTGGCTATTAATGTAATAGTATTTCGCATTTGAAATGAATTTTATTGAGCTTAAATTAAACAATTATCTTGGAAATTCAATCAATTAAACATATGAACTAGACAATAGCATTGTCCAAATTTCATTATTCTACAATAATTTCTCTTGAAGTAGGGATTTTTTCCCCATCAGTGTTATAATATTAAACCAACTTTTTAACTACGTTTTAAGTTTTATTATGTAACATCAACATGCTAATGTGTTAGTATTTTTCATAAATAGTCCAATCCTAGTCTCGGAGTTTGGGTAATGTAGTCCCGGGATTGAAAATATAATACGTGATTTCAAACCCCAGTGAAGTATTCAAAAGTATTTTGTACTCAGTTTTGAATACCCATTTCTCACAGTGTAAGGATGATTAAATTATAACTCAAACAAAAGAAATTCTACTTCCCATTTAATATTTATTTTCCTGCAGTATACATTCGCATATCAAATTAAATAGCTCACACTCTCAGAAAAGATCATTCAACCTTCAAACTCCAAGCCCATTTCATCTCCTTTTATGATCATAGGCCAAATTGTTGCCACTCCTAATAAGTTCGGCATTTCTTGCTTGATATTATTTAATATTTGCATTGTGTTTGTTTATTCATTTTGAATCTCATTAACTTTTACTGTCAATAGCCTTATTTGTCCTGCGTATCGAAGAACAATTAAATATTGAAAGCGAAGAATAATAGTTTCTCGAGAAAAAAGTGATAGGTTCTTAGACCGTTCAGTTAGCGTTGAATACGGCTGTGAGAAACCAACATTAATAAAAAATCATATCAAATAATTTAGACACCGAACTATATCTATACGAAAATCGGCGCAACAAACTGGAAAAACAGAGGAAGCAGCATCTTTATCTTTTGGAGGCACAAGTTTAGCGTTATAAATAGACTACTATATTACAAACGTCTGCAAAGGCGAAACTTGACAACTGTTTCAGTTATTCAGCATACATAAGTGTCTTAATAAAAATTTAAACAAAATTTTGAAAATAATAAGATGGTTGAAATTTTTTTAGAACAAGACCAGAAAAATGATCCTTCAAAAATGCTATATCGTCGGGATAAATGCTAAGACAAGCATTGCATTTGTCTTCAAAATTATTGTACTTTTACTTTAAAAACTTTCAATGAATCATATTTCCACGCTTCGCTAATGATTGTTGAGGTCTGCTCATTGTCCGATAGATTTCATCAGCAATTTCTAGCACAAGTTGACAGAAGCATATAAATTATGCTGTTTAGTTAAGGGAAAACACTAAAAAGAGTGTGATTTTATGGTCTTTACAGATGCGACCGTCATTCAGGCGAAGCTTAAGACAATGTGATTGAGCTCTGTCTTCTTAGTTGTAAATCTGTAATGATGCCATCTGACGTCTTGAGATTCAGAGCATTGTATAATTATTCCTAGTTTTAATTGCATACGAAGAGTACCACATTGTGGAGATTACCCTCCTCCTTCCCAATTTTCTATGACCCTGCATATTAATTCGAGGTATAACTCAATATACATAAGTTTCCTTCGGTATTCTTATGAAGACAGCTTTTTTGGAGGTCAACCAATGCTAAGAGTTATTTTCTTTTCAATTCTGTGTTTTGTAACTTGGTACATGAGAAGCAGGTTAAGACATTGTTTGTATGGTCCTCTTTATATGTGCAACGCGAAATATAAGTACTTTACAATGAAACAGATGCATGGAACTTCACGAATCTGTACGGAAACTTTCCACTAATGTTCTTAGGCGTCTTTTTGGGGATTATAAATTCGCGTATATTTCCAATCAACTCCAAAAAGTGAACGGGATATGCAAAAGTAGATAGGATATTTAAGTAGAGCGTTGTAAGCTAGCAAGTATGAAGGCTATTGAGCCAGCAACCGTAGCCTCAAATTTAGAGGATTCCATGAGATTACGTTAGTGAAGCCTTATTGCTGTTATTCTAGGGAAGAACTAGAAAGCTGATATACCAAGCGGTAACTGTAATTTATGTACGCTTAAAATAAGCGTTAGTTTAGTAAAATTAGTTATGTGACGAATCTGTACGGAACCTTTCCACTAATCTTCTTAGGCGTCTTTTTGGGGAATATAAATAAGCGTATATTTCCAATCAACTCCAAAAAGGTGAACGGGATATGCAAAGTAGATAAGGTATTTAAGTCGAGCGTTGTAGGCTAGCAAGGTGATGAGGAAGGCTATTGAGCCAGCAACATTAATCCCAAATTTAGAGGATTCCAGGATATTAAGATAGTGAAGACGTAGTGTTTCTATTCTATGGAAGTACCAGAAAGCTGATAAAGCCAGCGGTAAATATAATTTACGTACGCTTAAAGTAAGCGTTAGTTTAGTCGAATTAGTTAAAGTTAATGAAAGTTAATAATTCGAGTACGTATATTTCTCGGACCTCCTACTTCGGTAGATCTTACTTGATCTTGAGCGTAATTATTAATTAGTTGCATCATTCGTAATTTAATTTAGTATAAAAGTAAATCCCTTTATTTGACGCAACATAAAAGTATTATATGTTATTAGAGATTTTTTTGAGAATTTAAATAATAAATATTAATTATTATTATACAAAATGGCTCTTAGTGATTCTTAGCCTCAAATTAATCTTGGTGTCCAGAGTAAGACCCAGGGGGTCTCTACAGTGGCGCCCAACGAGTAAATCCCGAGTTTAGAGTCAGATCTAATTTTCGAATCATCCCTGAGCAGTATTTTTCGGGGGTGTAGAACGTGGCAGAGTTCTTGAAAAATATTAATAATAACTTAACATATTACGAGATACCCACAAAACTAGCTTGTACATATTTAAAAGGTCTTCTCATAGGACGGGCACTAGATTGGTTTGAGGTTCTAGGTTATAAGGTTGTTGAAGACAAGGCGACCGATTACGGGCACTTAAAGCAAGCGTTGTCAGAACAGTTCCCCGTGGTTAGAAATTGGTCGGAACTAGAAACGCGTTTCTATTCATCATCTCAAAAGCATAACCAAAAACCGTTTGATTTTGTGTATGACTTGTTGATGATCCACAAAATTTTAAAACTCGAAATGACGGAGGAAAAATTCATAGATCATGTTATTAGTAGATTAGAACCTCAAATTTTAGATTATGTAGAGGTTAGGCATACGCAAACCACATCTACCCTTCTACAAATAATTGATAAGTACGAGGAAAGGTTTCTAAATAGAAAGATCAAAGGTTCGAGTTGGGAATTCCGAGGTACAAACCCAAGCGAGAACAATCGTTTCCCTAACAGGAATCTGCCGGAAAATTGGAAGGAAACGAGAGGTAACAACAGATATTCGGACAGTAGCAGACTGCGGAGGGAGTTCAATAGATTTGAGGTTTAAGGTGTTGCGGATAATCGGAGATTCAATGGTCGACGCCGAGGTGGTCAATCTGATAATAGATTCCACAATAAAGGTGGTCGACAAGGTGGTTCTAGGAACAGTTCTTCCAGGGGTCACAATGATCAAAACAGATATTTAAAATTTTAAGCGATAGATGCAATTATGGGGGTGATCGATCACAATGTACAGAAAATCCTCCTGATACGGACCACCGAATAATTAGGATATCTTCACTACGAATAACTCTAGTAGATTTACCTTATATCCCCATTCTTTTAAATGAGACATTCATTACAGCCCTTTGGGACACGGGAGCGGAGAAATCTTGCATATCAGAGGAGGTCTATTACAAATATTTCTCGTATCGACCGCGTCAAAAGACGAAAGATAGAGTAGTGACGGCCCAGGGAACCCCGTGTTGTCACTTAGGTTGGGTTGAATTACAAATTCGGATCCGAGAATTCCAGAAAACCTGGGAATTTCACATTTTTAACAATATGCAATACCAATGCATTTTAGGCATTGATTTTATGAAGGAGTCCAAATTGACTTTAGATTTCGATCAGAAATCTCTGATCATTCCAGATAACCAAATTAAGCAGTTGCCAAAAGTGGAAAAGCCGGTCGATATTGATCTCTCAGATACAAAGCTCGGTGAAGGGCAAAACTTAACGGATTTATTTAATGGTTTTAAAGGGCTATTTTCAGATCAGCCGCGGTTAACTCATGTTTTATACCATGAAATCGATACTGGGGACAAGGGACCAGTAGTCTCAAGACCGTACCGATATGACAGGGTCAAACAAGGAATAATCAATTATCACATTGAAAAAATGTTACAAGAGGGTTCAATTCGTCCTATTCGATCCCCATACATGTCACCGGTGGTTTTAACGCGCAAAAATAATGGCCTTCCTCCAGATACTCCAGAGATGTATTGATTCGCGATTGATTATCGCAAACTGAACGTCATAACTAAATACCCCCGGTATCCATTACCGGTAATTGATGATCTAATCACTAACATTCCGTATACCGGCATCATGTCGACATTGGATTTAAAAAGTTGTTATTTTCAATTGGCGATTAGTCCGAAAGATATCGAGAAACCGCGTTTATAACTCGCAATGCCACATTTACATTCCTCAGAATGCCGTTTGGCCTTTCAGGGGCGGCGCCAAATTTCCAAAAAGCCATAGACATTATATTAAAACCTGTTATTCGGTGTTTCGTGATGGTTTATATGGACGATGGTATTATAACATCTCCATCGTTTAATGAACACATAGATCATTTCAATCAGGTATTTACATTGTTGTGAGACGCAGGGCTAACTCTAAACAAAGAAAAATGTCACTTCGCACGTGACAAATTGAAGTATTTAGGTCTCATAATTAGTAAGGAAGGGGTTGAAACCGACAATACTAAAGTCAAGGCAATCGCAGAAATGAAACCTCCTAAAAATATTAAGGAAGTATTGAGAAGTTTTTAGGGATGGCGGGGTGGTATCAGAAGTTTATACCCCAATATGCAGATATATGTGAACCATTATATCGGTTAAAGAAAGAGGGGGCTAAATTTAATTGGTCGACGGAAAATAAAGTAAAACGAGCATTAACAGAGGCACCAGTTTTGAAGTTGCCAAATTTTAAATAACAGTTTAACTTACTTACGGATGTTAGCGGTGTCAGAATTGGTGCTGTGCTTAATCAAAACCACAGACCTATTGCATTTGCGTCTAGAACCCTGAACAAGGCCAAAAAAACTATACAGTTACAGAACGAGAATGTTTGGTGGTGATATATGCATTAAATAAGTTTAAAACTTAATTTGGATCACTATCGGTGAAGGTTATCACAGATCACGCGGCATTAACAAAGCTAACGAATGGGAAAAACTTATCTAGTCGGATGATCAGATAGGCACTCAAGTTATCCGAGTTCAACATTGAATGGGAACATCGACCCGGGTGTCTAAAACGTTGTCGCGGACGTATTGTCTAGGAATCCAGTAGGCGATATGGATGGATCCCAAATTTCGTGTGGAGCTCTTCGAGCCTTAGCCTTAAACTGCAGAGAACAACTCATGCGAGAGCAAAGGGAAGATCCTGAGTTAGGACACATCTATCGTTATTTAGAAAACCCAGACGACGGTTCCGTTAATGCAACTATATGCGAGAATTGGTCCCAGGATTTTAAATTAATTAATGGACTACTCTTTTACGCGAAATATTCTACAGCTCTTGGAGAACTAAGAGTGTACATTCCTAGATCTCTTCGCGAAGCAATAATGCAAGAATTTTATGATCTGCCATTAGCAGGCCATTTAGGAAAGAGGTAGACCTATTTAAAATGCGTGATACGTGTTATTTTCCATATATGACGAAATATATATTTGAATATGTATCAACCTGTGACCGGTGTCAAAAATTTAATTACAAAGACGCGTTACCAGCAGGTCGCATAATTCCGATAGTATCGAATTACCCCGATGAAATCATAACGTTAGACCTATTAGGCTCTTACCCCGCATCCCGACCCGAAAGATATAGATTTCTATTGGTAATAACTGACCACTTCTCTAAGTGGAGTGAGGTTATTCCTTTACGAAAAGCTTCGGCCCAGGCCATAGCTAACGCCCTTTTTGAAAATTATATTTTACATTACGGAGCTCCGATTTCTTTTATTAGTGATAATGGCCCCCAATTTATATCCGAGGTATTTCAACACTTAAGTCATAGGTTGGAAGTAAAACATATTAAAACGGTAACATATCGGCCGCAGGCGAATTTAACGGAAAGAGTTAATCGCACCGTAGTGCTGATGATAGCTTGTTTTGTAGAAGAAAACCACAACGATAACTGGGACCGATTTCTCAATGAGTTCACTTTCGCGCTGCGCACAGCAGTCAATGAAATGACAGGTAAAACTCCGGCTAAGTTATTTTTGGGTTGAAGGATTATAACACCTTTTTGTAAATTAATAAATGTCTCAGAGGGTGCTGAATATGTGGGAGGAAATATTGAGAAATTATTCGATGAAGCAAGGCAGAACATGCGGAAAAAACATAAGACTTGGGGAAAGTACTATAATCGGAAAAGGAGAGAGGTTAACATCAAACTAAAGGATTTGGTGTTGGTACAAACTCATTTTATGAGTGCTGAGGGTAGGAGAGTGGTCGGAAAGTTTATGCCTAAGTTTGAAGGGCCATATAGAGTGTTGGAAGTTCAGAATAACAATTTGATCATTTGGAAAATGGGGAAAAAGGGTCACAGTTAATATCGACCAGGTGCGAGTGTACCATCCAAGACAGTCCGACACAATTAGTTTTGATAGTCAGGTTGAGACACTATATGAAGGACAGAGGTCTAGAAATGGGTCGAGTAGGTCGCACCCGGAAAATCCGAAAGATCTAGGAAAACCTCGAGTGAGGAGAGTAAGGGTCGTAAATCAAATAAGGGAAATGCCGGATTGGAGGATCCGAGATTGAAGCGTAAAGTGGCGTCAAATGGGTCAGTGGAGAGGACGGATAAAATCGGGCCAAAATATACAGGAAAAGATCTCTGCATGGGTTCGAACATTTGGACCAGAAAAGACAAAACCCTGAACCAACACAGGGGGGATAAAGAGGGTAGACCTATTGCAGAGCAGTGTATTCAAAAGGTAAAAAATATTTTTTTAATGAATGTTCTCTTTGCAATTTCGCTTCACAGATAAGAATGCTTTCATAAAAACACATATTTGAATATAAGAGAGAAATTTAACTTGCTAAAAAGGTAAAAAGAAATGAAAGGATGAAAATATAAATAAAAATTATAACAGAAAAGTAATAATGGTAGTATGTTTCTGCTATGGGAACTATGAGTGAAATAATTTGAAATAGATAAACCAAAAGAAAAAAATTATGTCACAAACTATTTACTTATAATATTAACATAAATAACAGACATTAGGAAGCCATCAACTGGAAAAAAATAAAATTAGTACAAATTAAAATTGTAAAAAATAGATAAAATAAGTCTACATTGTAATAAAGCATTAAATTAAATTTTCTGTAGCATTAAATTAATATCACATGAGGAATGGAAGTAATACTATCTAAAATCTATATGTGAAGACCCCCCTGGGTCTCCCTTTGAACACCAAGATTACTTTGAGGCAAAGAACCACTAAGAGCCATTTTGAATAATAATATTTATTTATTATTATAATTTTTTCTCAAAAAAATCTCTGATAACATATAATATTATTATGTTACGTCACTTAAAGGGATTTGCCTTTATATTAAATTAAATTACTGATAATGCAATTAATTAATAATTAAACTCAAGATCAAGTAAGGTCTACCGAAATAGGAGATCCGAGAAATACACGTACTCGAATTCTTAACTCATTAACTTTGACTAATTCGCTTAAACTGACACTTATTTTAAGCGTACGTAAATTATATTCACCACTGGCTATATCAGCTTTCTGGTACGTCTAGCAGCACGACGTCTTCACGCTTCTGATATCCTGGAATCCTCTAATATCGCATTTAAAGTTGCTGGCTCAATAGCCTTCCATCATTCACGTTGCAAGCTTACAATGCTCGACTTAAATACCTTATCTATTTTGCATATCCCGTTCATCTTTTTGGAGTTGATTGGAAATAAACGCGAATTTATATTCCCCAAAATGACGCCTAAGAGGATTAGTGGAAAGGTTACGTACAGATTCGTCACAATCCTCCAAAAAGAAAACGGGATTTATTCGAAGGTCACAAACGGCCTGAAAATAAATTACGTAAGCAATTCCTAGACTTGATTTATAGTCCCGACGACTTTAATATATATATCTACCAATCGGATACTTTACAAATTGTCCTTCCTTAAGGGAAAGAAAAAAATTACGACCTAAAGCTGCCCTTTAAAAGACGTAACAATTACAGAATTAAATTTCCCTACACCACACCCATTTGGCTAAGAGGGTAGGGAAAAACCACCGAAATGGTAAAAAAGCTGCCCACGTGGTTTCCTTAATTACTTATATAATTATACAACCATATTCGGACGTGCACCTTGATTCGTTGCTCACTATACAATGCTCAGGGTCAGATACCCTGAAATGAGAACCTCTTTAAAGTTTGTGAAGAAACAAACATCTATAGTATATACAAATTCATTCATTTTTTACATAACATTTTCATATACATTAATTGAAGCCTCTGGCTCCTTAACATTCCCATTCCATGGATGCTGCGCTTGTTAGTATTAAATGTTAGCTCTACCTAATTACGCCATGTCCTAAGTCACCAGATGCGAGACAAAATATACACATACATATGCATACAATTTCAAACATTTTTCAATAAACCAATAAAACAAACAACCAAAGGAATTGTCATACATAGAAGTAAACAAATGCATTCCTACAAATGTTTTCTCCATATTTATACAAAAAAATTAATACTAAAGCTGATTTTTCTCATCAAGAAAAAACACACTCATTGTAGTGTCCACTTTTGCTTGGCTTCTTAAATTAAAAATCCGCCCGTGACTTGCTTCATTGCAATAATTCTTCCGACCACTTGTTCGAAAGGAGAAAAGAAAGAAACGATACAACCTGATTTTTTCTTTGTCCTCTATTCGCTCATATCCACCGAATCTCCGTCTAAGGCTTCGAAACTGAGGCTCTTTCTCCTGATGTTGTTCTGCGGGATACTGTCGATTCCGATGCTCCTCCGCTCCTCTGGAATTCCTTCGGGCTGCTTTACACGGCTGCGTAGGTAATAAGGACAAGATCTCACTGCTATCCCTTGTTTAGACCGGACTGGTCTCCTCTCAGATGCCCTGTTGGTTCCGCTCGTAGTTGTCCTGGTCTCCCGGGCCTTGTCGTATTGTCCGGTCATGTCATGCTTGCTCCTTTCTGTAGGTGGCTTGCCCTGCCTGGCATCTCTTAGATGTGAGGGACCTGCAATGGACGGTGATCCTTGGGATGGGTATTAGGATTTCTATATTTACAATCTCGAGATGAAACCGAGGACGGAATTTCTCTCTTTATCCCCTGTTTTGGTTCAGGGGTTGGTCTTTTCTGGTCCCTATGTTCGGACCCCTGCAAAGATCTTTTTCTGCAAATTTTGGACCTCTTTAAATTTTTCCTGTCCACTGACCCATTTGACGTTTCAATCTCGGATCCTCCCATCCAAAATTATCCTTAATTGATTTACGACCTTTACTCTCCTCATTCGAGGTTTTACTAGATCCTTTGAATTTTTCTGGGTGCGATCTACTTGACCCATTACAAGACCTCTGTCCCTCATATAGTGTCTCAACATGACTATCCGAATTAATCGTGTCAGATTGTCGTGGACGGTACCCTCGCACCCGGTCGATATTAACTGTGACCCTTTTACCTTGCCTCCAAATGATTAAATTGTTATTCCGAACCACCAACACTATATGGCCGGCCCTTCAAACTTAGGCATAAACTTTCCGACCACTCTCCTACCCACAGCACTTATAAAATGAGTTTGTACCAACACCTAATCATTTACTTTGATGCTAGACAGATGCTCTCCTTTTCCGATTATAGTATTTTTCCCAATTTTTGTGTTGTTTCCACATATTCTGCCTTCCTTCATCGAATAATTTCTCAATGTTTCTTCCTACATATTCAGCACCCTCCGTGACATTTATTAATTTACCAAAAGGTGTTATAATCTTTCTGCCTAAGAATAACTCGACCGGAGTTTTATTTATTTTCTCATTCAAAGAAGTGCGCAGCGCGAAAGCGAACTCATGAAGAAATCGGTCCCAGTTTTCACGATTTTCCTCTACAAAACAGGCTATCATCTGGAATAAATTGCTACAGTCGGTCGAAAAAATAGCTGAGCACCGTGACCCTTTCAAAAAATGATTGGAAATGGAAAACGACCTTTTTGAAATGTATAACACGTCTCCCACAGGATTTTTATTTACAAGGTTGGTAATTGCGTTATTTTGTGAAGGATACAATGTATTGCTCATTCATTCGGCTACAAATGAAATGTATACATCTCGGTGAGAAAACGGGGAATCAGCCCACTCAACGAGACAAACCCTAACATACATCTCGGTGAGAGGACATGCCAACTCAACGAAACAAGTCCTACTATCTTGGTGAAAAAACAGAGAATATGTCTACTCAACGAGACAAGCCCTCTCATCTGGGTGTGATAAAAAGACGACAACAGGTAAGTTTAATCTATATTATTCCAATCTTGGTGTATTTAATACTCTAATGATGTCATGGGAAACGATTCCTATTGACTGGTGCATGTCGTAATAAAGTTTTTAAAAAGATGCCATCCAATGTTGGCATATTGTGTGTCTTGAAAAAAGGGGGACCGAGTCGACTCGATCCCCCTTTTTTCGGTAAAATTTTTTTTGACTTACTCTACTAGATGAGCCATCTGTCTTTTGCATTCAGTCTGCAGCTTGTTAAAATGCTGCAGGTATCGTGCAAATCGATACGATTTCACCATGGTGCACTCGGAAATGTTAAAGTCCTCGTGTACCTCATCGTGCAGGTGGTCAGGCAGGCTGCGGTCATTCAAATCCCGGAAATGGGGCGATATTTCCAGGTTGGTTGTAAAAAGTCCCAGCTTTTCAAAAATTTTCCGCTGGTCCGAGCCCTTGACGACAATGAGGCCTCTGTTTTCTTGGGCCAGGTGACAAAACTTGCCCCGGACGCAGAAATCCAGGTATTCCAGAGGTACAGATCCGGGCAGGTGGCTTTTCAGGCTGAGCCGTTCATTAATGTAACGGTTGGCTCGTCTGTCTTTGTCTGTCATGAGGAGGTTGGATGTGTCTTGCATGTGTGCTTTTTGAACATTGTATCGTCCCTTTTGACCATTGATCGTGCCGCCATGCCAGTCGTTTCTGATCCGTGCTCTTGTCAATCGGATTGCTTCGTGTGTGGTCGGGGAGAAGAGCCCCCCATGATTGTGTCATCCACGTTTTGTTGGAATCGATAGTGTTTCAAAAACGAATGTTGCACAGCGAACCCACCGAAGCAAATTTGGAGGAAATTTTAAAAAATGGAAAAGAATATTTACCCCTGGTCATGCTGATGACGGATGAAAATAGCGTACGTTGGCAGACAATGTACAATTATGTCAAAAGTGGTTTTCTCCAACACCAGGGAAATTCTTCAAGGAATAAAAGATGAAGCATGAACATGCTTGGCCAGCTGTAAATAGTTTAACCATGTAAAAAAAAATTTTTTTTTAGAAAGAGAGTATAAAATTTGACAGCATTCAGTTGCGATTTATTCATTCGCAGTGTTTCGTAAGAGTCATCATGTGGTTCAAACTTCTCCTGCCTCATCAACACTATCCATTGGCTGCTATGGTTGGAAAGGATGGCAAGCTCTACTTTTGACTGATGGATGTTGGAGCCCTACTCGGTCATTCCAAAGTATATAAATTTGCCAAACGATTCGACAGCCTCGTCATTCAAGGTAAAGATGTGTTGCCGGCCCACAAATCGTATCCCATCCTGACGCAAAAGTCAAAACTGGTGACTCCCGATGTCGTCTTTAACATTTTGAATGCTGAACTGTCGTCGTTGGCCTCGAGTTTTGCCATCAGTCTCAATGCGGGCTCTGCTCTGGTGGAAAACCCTAGCAACCTGTTTGTGGAGAGTTTCAAAACCTCTCCCGTCTTGCATGTCCAAGACTCCCCCGTCCCCAATTCCATCTTGGTGAGACTGTGGATCCAAACCTTTATCCAAAAGGTGCAAGACATGCGTCGGATGCAAAAAAGATCCAAACCTTCCATACAGATGGTTTATGAGGCCTACTTGAGGGCTGACAGACTTGCTCAAAGACCTGAAAGAATGCCTACTCCCTTTGCTCAAAGAGCTGAAAGAATGCCTACTCCACCTGTTGAACCTGAGAGACCTGCCGAACCTGAGAGACTTGAAAGAATACCTACTCCACCTGTTGAACCTGAGAGACCTGCTGAACCTGAAATACCTGCCGAACCTGAAAAACCACCCATGGATAATGTCGAGGTGATTCCACCCCTCATCACTTGTTGTAACAAGGGTACCCAGACCCTTTCTCCCTACCTCCACGTCAAACGCCTCGATCTTGGAAAGAGACGCATGGAACCACCCTTGGCCCCTAAAAGACTCAAACCCTCGGAGGGTTCAAACCATATTGTTTTGTGGGTGCCTAAACATCATCCTCTCATGACATTGGGCAACAATGGATTCCTTATTCAACCCACCAATGTAAATGGTTTCAATAAATGATGGATGGTTCAACCCTGTCTCTTTTATTTTTTACTCGAAAGCCCTTATCACACATTTCCTTCTCTCTTATCAGTCGACTTCCTCCTTCTGTCCACTATAAAAGCAAGGCTCAGAAGCCAGTCGCATCATTTTACTCAGAGACATGGAACACGAATTAGCCTTCACCCTGCATCTTGCCATGTACCAAGAGGCAGACCTTGGGGATTACATCACCTTAATGATGAACTTTCGGGGTGTTTTAATTCGTTTAAAACCTTTCGAGGTGATTGAACTGGAAACTGTCTATGCCGTCAACATTATCGATTGGATGATGGAAATCCTACCTTACCACGACCCCCATGACGTGCCTTGGTTTGAAATTTTTCGTATTTCGAACCTGCCGATCTGGACAGTGAATTTATGGAGCAAGAGGCTGCCAAAGGGAAAGGCGCCTTTGTCCAAGCCCTACGGACTCAGTATGCCATCCCCAAACTGTATTTTTTGGTGTACAAGGCTTGGAGACGCTATAATGCTCAAAACTTGACCACCTGGTCTCGATTGGCGCAAGCAGTTTTGGACGGGTGTTTTGGGCAGAAATGGCCCGATTGCGTCTTCCAAGTGCCAGACTCGTGTTCGCTTTGCCTCTGCACGATGCACTGGCCGGAAAAGACGCAATGCGGCCATGCATTTCACTTGCATTGCCTCCTCCGACACTTGGATGTGAGCAACACGTGCCCCCTCTGCAGAACACCCGACCCTCTAAGGGCCCCCTAGACACTGTATTGAGCCCCAGAAAAATGGGAGAATGATTACTGGAAAGGAGCATAGCTCGGGACCAGTAGTCGTTCTCCCATTTTTTTGGGCTCCTCTTTATGCCAAGGTTGGAAGCTATTGCACGCAACACTTGTGCCCATTTCAAAATAATATGTAGGTGGCCGAGGTTGAAACGGTCCATTTTGTGACATGAAATGGGGTAAAATTTTGGAATGACACCTCAGACGGTAATCGGAGCTTGGTTCAATCCATCCTGCTCAACATTTAACCGCATAGAGTGGTTGAAACGTGGAAATAAGAAAAGGGGAAAAGTGGGAAATAAAAAATGTAAATAAAGAGACTAAACATTTTGTTGTGTAGTGTCTTTTGTGTGTGAAAATATTTCAAATGAAAAAGGAAATAGACAGTTGAAACTGTCCTCTACAAGAAAAAAAGGAATATATATATATATATATATATATATATATATATATATGTGTGTGTGTGTGTGGGGGGGAGGAGACAACAAGGGGTCCAAGACATTTGTCTTTAACTTTATTTTAAACTTTAACAAAAATTAATTAAAAAGGTAGCTATTTTAACAGATAGGTTTGACGACAGTAACGCCTGCTCGCGCACCTCAGTCTTACTCTCTTTGCTCTTCTCTAATGTCCAAAAAGTTTTTGTTTTGGTTTGGATTTGCTGCGCCTGCGCGCGAAGACTACGTGTTCTTCTAGATGACGATTGGATTTCCTGGATGCCACAACCGGCCAGCCTGACTGTACGCTGTCCGCAGCGGTACTTCCATGGAGACCAGAGGAGAATCTGAAACATACAAAAAAGACGGAACAGACAAGGACTATACAACAAATACATAATGATTTAACATATCATAATTTTTATGAACTAGACAGTTTCTCCATCATGTGAAGGCACCTCTTCGACATCCGGAAGGTTCCACAGGAAAACATTGTGTTTCACAGGCACGGCATGATTCTGAGATGACGATAGCACGGTAGGATGAACGGAATCATTTATTTTGCTATCTTGGTCTTTATCAGTTCCATCAGGCATAAGAACGCCTTTTTTAATGAGTTCTTTGGTTGAACGCATCGATATTTTCCTCTCTAGAGTTCTGGACGTCTGTTCAAAACGATCGCTCTTTTTTCTCCGTTTCCACTGCCAGGGCTCGAAGATCATTTGGAGCATTGCGAACCGACTATGTTTACTCTCCATAGATGAAGGGGTGGGTGATTGGGAGTTGAAGTTCACGGAACTCGTTTTCATGGCACCATTAACTTTCTTACACAATACTATATCAGAACATTTTTCTCTTATAATATTCATTTTTAACTTAGTACTCTTAATTTTATTACATTTATAATTCTTAATTAGAGAACTCAAATCATTTCTAGTATTAAAATTTTTAACATGTGACAAATCATAACTAGAGTTTTCTATCACATTTGAAAAAGAAACAACACCTAAAGAGGATTCACTTTCATTCAATAAAACATCGCTCTTTGCGTGGCCTAGTTTCTTTATTTCAGTATATACACTGGGATGCATAATAAATTCTTCGGTCAAGGTCGGTGATATTGTCGTTCGAACACTTAAAGTGGGAGAGCGCTGAGTTAGAGAAATATTTATGGCTGACACTTCTACCATACGCTTTTCGCCAAAACATGAGCTTAATGTTACTATTTCTTCGGAAGGTTTGTTCACTCTAATTAGTGAGGAATTTAGAACTGGGATCTGGCAACCTGAATCAATCAAGGCTGTTACGGGCTGATTTTCTACAAAAATGTTTACATATTGGAGCTGTGCGAACTCATCGTTTTGTTTTTCGCTCTCGACTTTCAAAGTATTCGCGTTTTTTCTATTATGGATGCGGCTGTTAGATTCTTTAAGCTTAAAACGCTTCTCACAATCTCTTGCGTAATGAGATGAATCACCGCATATATATATATATAGCAATTTTTATTTTGTCTTTCAAGATATTGGGAATAGTTATCTTTAATCTCTGGTTTAAAGTTTTGTGGCATATTTTTAAAGGGGGTCTTCAGTATATCTACAAGAAATAGGAGTTTCCTTACGTGATCCGCTTCTAGATGAAATATAAATATCGCACTCTTTAGCTAAATCAATAGGCCTAAACCAATCTTCCGCTTCTCGAATGCCAATATGAGTTGCAGTTTTCTTATTTAAAGTTTCAAATAATTTATCAGAAATTAAAATATCACATCGAGATTCAAAGGAATAACTTTTCTTAACGAACAATAATATTGGAAGTTTGCCGTCAATCTTGCAGCAAATTGGATGTATGTCTCGCCTGATGATTTTACAGCATTTTTAAATGAGTTTAAACACTCGCGAGGGGTTAATTGGAATTCTCTGAGTACTATAGATTTGAGTTTTTCATAGTCATTTAATTCCACCTTTTTAATATACAGTAAGACATTATGAGCTCTTTCGCCCAGAAGATTTATTAAAATTTCAGATTTATATTCGTCATTTATTTTCTTGGTTAAAAATACGAGTTCTAATGATTGGAAGAACAGATTAAAATTTTCAGATCTGGTGGGAACAGGAAGAGATAAAGTTTTAATGCTTTTGGTCATATTTTCTATGTTTGTTTCGAACTGTTTCTCTTCGACTTTAGCTGCAGGATTTAAACTTAATGCTTCATTTTTAGCCATTTGAAGTTCGACTTCTTTTTCTAATTGTGCTAACTGAAGTTTCGCTAGCTCAATTTTCTCTTTTTCTAAATCCCTTTCGTTTCGCGATACCCTCTCATCTATACAGTTTTTAATTAAAGTTTTAACGAAATCTGGATCACTTTCAAATGTACTACTGTTCTCAATTTTAGTCTTTAGTTTAGCTATGGTGTCCGTACTCTCCACAGTACCGTCTAGATCCTCAACAACTCTTATGAGATCCTCTTTAAGAGCGTTTTTATACATTTTAGAAAAATATGGAAAGATCCTACCTTTTTTCTAGCTCCCTTGTTGCTCGCCCGTTCGATGTATCCAATAATTGTAGAAAAACGTTGATTCCACTGATCTCACCTCTTCGCAGGTAATATCTTGAACAGATAAATAGTTCTTGAAATTGTTCGAATTGACACCTCTTCGCAGGTGTTTATGAAATAGTTCCAACCTCTACACAGGCGGAATATTCAGGGTTCGATGAAAAATTCAACCTCTACACAGGTTATATTGTTCAACAGTTCCAACCTCTACACAGGCGGAATATTCAGAGTTTGAATGAAAAATTCAACCTCTACACAGGTTGAACAAAGTTTAAAAATTCAACCCCTACACAGGTTGAGCGAAGTTTAAAACTTCAACCTCTACACAGGTTGAACGAAGTTTCCAAAAAATGGCGGTGCGTCTCCTCCACAGACGCTCCTTTTGTTTATGTTCCAAACTTTGATTAAAATCGAAATTTTTTCGATCCCGGCCGAGCCCCCATAATTTGTGGGAGACAACAGGGGTCCAAGACATTTGTCTTTCTTTAACTTTATTTTAAACTTTAACAAAAATTAATTAAAAAGGTAGCTATTCTAACAGATAGGTTTAACGACGGTAACGCCTGCTCGCGCACCTCAGTCTTTCTCTCTTTGCTCTTCTCTAATGTCCAAAAAGTTTTTGTTCTGGTTTGGATTTGCTGCGCCTGCGCGCGAAGACTGCATGTTCTTCTAGATGACGATTGGATTTCCTGGATGCCATATATATATATATATATATATATATATATACATATATATATATATATATATATATATATATATATATATATATATATATATATATATATAAAATATATATAATATATATAATATATATATATATATATAGTATATATACACATATATATATAATATATATTTAAAAAAAAATTTATCGTTGAGTTTAAAAGATATGGCTCATCTCATGATACTCATTCCTGCAAAAATGAATTCGCCAGACTATGATGATTTTATTGACATGTTCAGTGTGCCAACACCAGTTTCACCTTTGCCACCGACTCCAGTGGCTTCTCCATCCCATGAAGCCTCTGAAGATGTGATTTATGATTCGTTACCCCCCATGGAGCAATCTACCGTTTCCGAGACACCTTTGAAGAATCCCATGGAACCATCTAGGGTTCCCGAGTCACCTTTGAAAGAACCCGTGAATTCCAAGCCACCAATTGTTTCTAAATCACTTGATCCGCCTACCAAAAAGGCCCATATCAAGAAGGTAAATTCAGTCATTCATCGTTCTCCGCGATCCAAGGAACGAAGGAATGAGGAAAGATGGATCCAAGAGAATGAAGAACGAAGGAATGAGAAAAAATGGCACGAGGAAACAAGGCCACGAGATCCCAGATTGTATAAGAGACCCAATTTCAGGCCCCCGTATCAAAGGCATCATTTCAAACCCAGAGTGTTTCAAAGACCCCCTTATGCACAGCAATTGATGCCCACTTCCCAGGAAAATGCCCAAGTCTTTTTCCACAGCCAAGGTTTGGCCGTGTTGTGCATTAGAAACAGTGGTTTCACGCTGACCAACGGAGTCGTCTCGTATGCCATGGATCGGCAATGTCCCCACGAACTCTTTAAATTTTTACACTACCTCAATGTCGGTACCATTTGTGTCACCGACCAACATTCCAAACAAACCTTTAAGGACATTCAAGCCAGTTGGAGCTCCTCGAGCCCCTTCAAGTGAACCCCTGTGATGTTGTTAGATTCCAATGGACGCGAGCTGGGGCAATGTCCGTTTTGTAATCAGACCACCTGTCATCGTTGGATTGCCGTGCAAGGCATGTGTGCCATTTTGCATCAACCCATCAATACCATTTTTCATTCGTGATTGGCTACTGATGACTACGCCCACATCCTGTTTTAACGTATATAAAAGAAGACGCGTCTCGACGCTTCCCATCAGTCGACGCTTCCCTTTAGTGCACGATGGACCAAATTGATGTCTTTCCCGAGCACATTTCCACGACCGTGATGCCCGTGACGCTGCCCGAGAAACCCGACGCCTTGGAATGTGCCGCTCGGCAGGGACACGTCCGTGCTTGCATCATTTATCAGGAACCCAACACGAAACGGGTGTTTGTCTTGTTTTGAAAAGACAATTGGTACGAAAAAAAGACGCTGTTGGATAATTTCAAGCGTGCCATCCTGGAGGCCAAGCACGTGAACGAATTCAGGCCCGACGATGTCTTGTGGGAGAAAATCTCCAAAGGACTGTTGAGAAATCCCGATCGACCCCTGAAAAATACCGACAAGAGGATGGTCTACATTTACAACAACATGTTTTTTGTGAAAAGAAACTTTACTTTTGGCTTTCGAACGGTAAAGTCTGGCGAGATTCACTTGATTCAAACGTCCCACGTGCCCATGCTGATTTATGAATTTCCATCGTCCAGTCTCAGGTGTCGGGCCAATCCCAATTTGTTTAGGAGGAGCTTTGAACCGTTTTACCAGATGCTCTATCATCGAATGGTGTTGGAACCCCACACGGCGTACCCGATCCCGGCTGGAACCCGTTACATCTTGTTGACGGTGCAAAAGACATTGTTTGGTTTGGACATTATCCCCGAAATGATTCTCCCCCAGCTCATGGAGAATGGATTTAACCTGGGGGATTTTAGACAAAGGAAACGCTTCGATCAAAAGGCCTACAAGCTACCACCTCCGACCCCGCCTCACGTACCTGCCGAGACAAACAAAAGGCCTTTGGAACAACAGCCCGGGCCTTTTTCCAAAAAGAAAAGAGTGTTTATCACACCCGTCATCAGACCGCCTGTGGCTCCTGTGTTGATTGCCAGACCTTTCACGGCCTTGTCCACCCCTCAACCCGTGAATATTCCAGAGCCACCTGAGCTGACAACATCTCAACCACCTGAGCAGACAACCTCTCAGATTCTTCTACCAGATCCACCTGAGCAGACAACCCCTCAAATATTTTACCAGATCCACCATCTAAGCAGACAACATCTCGCAGATCCTTTTACCAGATCCACTATCTAAGCAGACAACCCCTCAGATCCTTTTACCATATCCACCTGTGGTTGAGACTTTGGAGCCGACCCTTACGGATGACTCTTCCATAGATCAAATTATGTCGTCCGTATTTGGAGACTACTTGCAACAAGGGATTCCCTTGGCTCATTCCCAAGAACCTCAGGTGCTGGACACGGTGCCTTCCCTGTTTGACGAGAGTAATGATCTCATCTCGTTCTTGGACCATTTTGAAGCAGTGTTGGCCATAGAGCAACAAGAAGCCCCCGTGGACTTGACCATGCCCCGAATTAAAACAAAAGTGAAAAACACTACTGGGTTTAAATTGATTGAACCGTTGAATCTGTCTATACGCAATTGTTTGCCTTGCATGTAATTATTATTTTTGTAAATAGTGTAAATATTATCTTGTAAATATTATCTTGTAAATATTTTTTTGTAAATAATTTCATTTTTTACCAGAAAACAGTCTCATTTTGTTTGTCCAAAACATATCAAGCTTGGAGACAAGAGCATGTAAAAAAATGGTTTCGGTGCAACACTTGTTGGACCAGTGTCGACATTGCACCACTATCGTATTTGGAAACCTGGGTCGGTGGCCGGATCGAGTCACGTATTACGAGCCAGACTATCCTTATACCATCCTGTTTGAACCCAACTTTGGGGTGCACATTCCTCGGTCGTTAGGAAAAACGGTGATTGTGTTTATGAGTCATTTGGATCTGACCTGGGACCAAGGGGTCGAGTTGAGATTCTTTCAAGTGGGTCGTCCTCCCTCTCACCGAGTTTGGGAGGCGTATCAACCTCACATGACGGATGCGTACAGTGTGGATTTTACAGACTGCTCTCGAGTCGCAGACGTGTACGTGAAATGGTTGACGTGGTTGGACGATTGGGAAATGCATCGAGACGATCCTGTTCCTTGGCGCATCGTGGGTCTCCAACCTTGGAAGCGGGCTTTGGAAAAACACGTGCAGCGCTCGCATGAAAAGGCTTTGGCCCATGGAATGCCCTCTGACGTCACGCTCCTCGACCATATATAAAGCGAGCCACCCACCGCACGAATCATTCTGCTTTTCTCACATTGAAGCAACATGTCTGTTTTGAGTCAACCCGCCTATTTTGCGCATGCCAACGTGTTTCATCACGAGGGCAAGCCAGTGCCCATCAAATTGTCCATTGCCACGATTCCCAGGGATGGCAGCGATCTCGAGGTAATGTGCATCATCTTGAATCAGGCCGGGCAAACATCCAAGCCCAAAGATGTTCGATCCAACTGCCAAGAGAATGGCCGTCTTCGTCTGGTACACCTCCCGTTACTCAAGAGTGTGCCCGTGGAATACCTACCCTTTTGCGTGAGGGGCAAGTTTAGTCAGCTGGCCCGAGGCAACAGGGGCCTGATGGTGGTCAAAGGATTAGAACAACAAAAATTTTTTCAAGAGCTCGGACTGTATGCCATGGCTCTGGAGAACCTGCCGAAATTCAAAGACATTTGCAATGGAACCTTTCACGACCACGTGCATGAGGGTGTTCACGAGGAAGAGGTCATTTCGTACTGCACCATGCTAAAATCCTACCAATTTGCCAAATACCTGCAGCAGTTTAATAAGCTGCATGCTGAATGGATCTACAAAGTGACGGTATTGACACAGTAAATGGATATTGGCCCGGAAAAAGGGGATCGAGTCGACACAACAGTCGACTCGGTCCCCCTTTTTTAGGGTCAAATAATGTACCAAGATTGAAATGCACATTTTAAAAACTTCTGCTGTTGGATAAATTTATCCGTATGGTGGAACCTTGTGCTGTTGGATGCACCAAGATTAAATTTATCCGTATTTTAAAAACGTGTGCTGCAGCAAGATTAAATTCATCTGTATGGTGGAACCTTGGCACTGAATCGTGCTGTTGGATGCAATAAATGTCTGGTGATTCAAAGTTGGAAAAGCATCATACTAATAGGAATCGATTCACGTGACCCCAGCAGAGTATAAAAGGCGAGCGCTCATCCTCCAGAGGCATTCTGAGCTAGGCCACGGCACGTTACTTTCGCTGGCTGAAAACTTTTTCAGTCTGGCATCTGCTACTTTTATTCAACAAAATTGCTGAAGTAATTTTCCTGCTTTCTTCATCATGGTTCGGAAGAAACCTAAACCGATTCCCGAACAACGAAGTGCGAAGAATTCCCCGTCTACCAGGCGCAACAGTAGAGACTCTGCTGCCTCTTTAGAGCCACCCGAAGTGACCGAAATGGACATACCACTTCCCGCATCACCTCAAGCCTCACGACCCGGAACGCCAGAGAAGGATGGCTCCGCTCAACTGCATTGTAAAAAGCTCCAGGGATTAACCAACCTAATCGAAGTGCTATCGATATCCATTGAGACTTCGCAAGCAATACTACAAGGAGTTGCCAGCAAAGGACTCACGGATCCTACCAACCCCATCATTCAAATGGAATCAGCTGCCCTGGAACGGAACAACACAAGACTTCAATGTGCGGTAAATGAGTACACCTCTCTACCCCCCTGTGGCATCCCCAACTTTTCGAGACACGACACTCAAAACACTCCACGTAAGCTTAAAACACCCGACCCATCTCCCCCACCTACACTTATCCAGATAAAACGTAAGGAAAATACCGAAGGATTTACTTCCCCCATCTAGAAAGCTAACAAAAAACACACACTCAAATTCAAACCCCGATTCAAACTTTAAAATTAATCTTAACAACGCTTTCAGTGCACTAAACATCACCGCGACGAATGAGCCAATAGAAACCCCAGTTTTAACCAATAAATCACCCGCGACCACCCCTAGTAAAACTAACCCTACTCAACCACCGAAACTGCCTCCCCCCATCATGTTACTGATAACTGACGACCTTAGATTACACACAAAAACTCTCACTAACAAAATGCACGCATTAAGAATTAAAACGGCTGGAAAATATGTAAAATTATATACTGACACTCAACCACAACACGACACACTCAAGCAACTACTCACTGAGCTAAAATACCCTTTTTACTCTTTTACTCCGAAACACGAGCGACCCATCAAAGTCGTAATCAAGGGCCTTCCCCGAACAACTAAAACGGCAGAAATACAGTCCGACCTTCTTGATCTGGGCTACACAATAAACAAGGTTACTCAACTAATAGGCAATATCTCGAAACAATTACTTTCTGTTTTTACAATCTCACTCCCCAGAAACAACTTTAACTTAAATATCTTCAACTTAAAAACTCTAGGCTATGTATCCATTACAGTTGAAGGCTTTGAAAGCAGAGGAGTAATCCAATGCTTTCAATGCAATCAATTCAACCACACGGCAGAACACTGTAACTTAACGCCCAAATGCTTGAAATGCGGAGATAAGCACCAGACTCGGGACTGCCAGATCAAGAAACTGGTCACCCCTTTCTGCGTCAACTGCCAGGTTCACGGCCACATGGCCAATTACAGCAAATGCCCCCTCTTCCCTAAACCACGCAAAGGCGCTAACATCAAATCAAACCCAATCTTAACGAATAACTTTATCAGGCCCAATATCTCTTATGCTCAAGTCACACAAAAAACAAATCATTCCGACATAACACAACAGATGGCACCACTCGTGACTGCCCCAATCGACACACCAACTATCAAGGAAATACCCACCCCCACTATCGTACCAACTCAAATTCCCAACACACAAACAGATTGCCTTAATTTAATCACTCAGACGCTCCAACAAACAATTCATGCACTCACAACACTAGTTCAACACATAAGTTTAATAACATCACCACAGACAGTTACCGTACAACCAACACCAGGCCCCAACAAAAACACTTTTAAGTCAACACTTACAAAGTCGCGAATTATTGCGCAAATCAATAATCTCCTCAACCATTACGATGGAGCGAGCGACTAAGATTTCTTCTTAGTCTTAATTTTTAAATTTCATTATTTTACTTCGTTCTAACTCTAACTCTGTTACCCCTCCCCCTTGCAACTATCGCGGCAATTTACAAACCAATAGAGAGGTTTACTCGCTTTCCTTCCTGACCAATTACAGTGCTTCTTCAACCCCGACGACGGGAATTTTCCTGGACTATTCTTCACTTGGATGACGTCACCTCCTCTGCACCCCATCAATCATCCAGACCAGAGCCAACCGCTAAGTGTCGCACGGCTCCCAGCGAGCCGTCGCGTACATCAATCACGGACTTTTACTTTGAACTCTAATGGACAATTCTGTGAAACTTCAAGGGACTTTTTTTGCAGACAAGGACATTATATTTTGTGTTTACATATTTATTATTTGTATGCTTTATTGTATTTGATCTATAATTGCTTATTTATACCTCCCAAAAACCACGTTAAGGAAACGTAAACCTTATGACATGGGACGGAGGGTTATCTTATAACCCAATTTCCCAAAGACCCCCAGCTTTTCCAGAGGCATTCTCATTCAGCAACATGTCTCAACGACTCTTCTATTCTCCCCCTCCCCCTACTCTTTATATGAGCGCGTCTTGGTGTTTAGTCTAAAGCAGGGGTTCGCAACCTTTTAAGCTGTGGCGTGCCAAACCAATCTACCAATAGAATTTAGCGTGCAACGCAGTAGGACGTCTTTGAAACAATTCGATTTCCGCTATAATGCATGCTAAGTAAAGAAAAGAGATCAGTAATACAGATAATTACAGTCTTATTATATATTAGTTTTGCATCATTTAAATATATTTTTAACGTAAAAATAAGTGCATAAAATATATTTATTTATTCAACAAAAATAAAAATAATAATAAAACGTACTCATATTATATATTTTAAAAAGTATTAATTAAAATAAAAAAACAGACCCATACTCGGTATTTCTATGAATCACAAAGTGGATATTGCAAAAAAAATTTCATTTCCCATAACTCCAGTTCCATTATTCTTGAGCCATTTTGATGGTGTAATTTGTAAGACTCAAAAGTCTATTTTAATGAAACGTTTGGAAAAAGATTTCGAACATAATCCATCGTCTCACATAGATACTGCAGTAATTGTTGGATTTTTCTACTTCACTCAGTGAAAAATCTCCCCAAAACATTAGGCAGTATTTAAAAAAAAATGTTACACACATATGGTCACACAACTAAATGCAAACAGATTTCATATTATTTTCGATCAACACTTTGTTTCGTCTATAAAAGATTAAGAAAGATCGCTCCGACAGGAATCAACACCATTCGGGTTTAATATCACTAGACTTGATTAAATTCGACCATCTATAATTTCTCCAAAGAATTAAAAAAAAATATGGTTCAAACAAGCTCTTGCTGATTTTTTTTTACAACACTGGTCTATTGAAGTGATGGTACCGTTTTTGAACAACAAAAGTATTGTCGTTAATTTCAAGAAATGTCACTTTTACTGTCACTAACAATACAGTTGTATCTAAAATTGATGAAAATCTAACGTGCACTAAACATGAGGAAGCTGACATTAAAATTATTCATCATATCTGCAATATTGATGTAAAAGTTAATTTTGTTATTCGATGTTCTGCGATCCTGTTGGGCAATATGCGTCATTTAAAAATGATGATTAACATGTGTGGGTATTAACTGGCATGGGAAATAAAGTAAAATATATTGATATCACTAAGATTTACGAACATATAGAACATTCTTTAAGCCAGTGCTTCTCAAACTTTCAATACTGGCGCCCCCCTTTTCAATCACAATTTTTATCGCGCCCCCCTTATACATTAATAATGTACTGAATGTAATAATAATGCACTTTGACGCTAAAGCTACTATACGCGATCTTAATTATAAACCATACAAATTAATAGCATAAGTATTACAGTTTGTGTGTATACTACTTTTCCGCAAAATAAATAAATTAAGTAAGACAGTGCTTCTCAAACTTTCACTACTGGTGACCCAATTTTCAATCATAATTTTCATCGCCACCCCCTCCCTCAATAATAATGTACTGAATGCAATAATAATGCACTTTGAGTATTAAATTTTGTATACGTTACTTTTATATAATATATATTTTAAGCAAATTACTTTTAAGTAATAATTATAATGTTATGTTATTTTTCCTTTCTCATTTTTTAAATTGGGACAGATTGCAAAATGACATTTAATTAAAAATTTATTTCGTCCATCATGCATTTCTAAAAGTACAAATGTCATTAGAACAAGTAATGTAAAAATAAATTTTAAGTCAATTCCTACTTAGGCCAACAAAGAAAAACTTATTTTAGTTACTTTCTATTAAATAGTTTCAATTAATACAAATATGTAATACATATGACAGAATCACAATGTTAAGCGACAAAAGAGAAAGCGATTTTCCTTGCAATTTTTCCTTTTCTTTTCTATATATGGGGTATTGGAATATTCTTTTTTCGTTACTATTTATTCATTAATTAAATTTAATTAGTGTAAGAAAATAGTAAAGTAAAGAAGAAATCACACACATTCTTAGAAATTAGGCCATCTCGGATGGAATTCGAACTACCGTACTTAAGATTAGAAGCCCAGCGCGCTATCCATTGCGTTACAGGGGACAGCACGAAAAGTTTTCCTTTATATAAATGCTTTTGGACTATAATTTTTGTTACTATTTATTCATTTTTTTAATTTAATTAATGAATTAAAATTTGAAAGAACTGTATTAACATGAAGTGTCACCCACTACAAGTTTTAAAAAATGTATTTGAACTTGAATGAATGAATAGAAAGTATTTTATCAACGATTGAAAATTTGAACAAGATATATATGAGAGTGAACTTATAGTAGAAATTGAAAAATAGTCTACTTTATGTTGCGCTCTCTCATATCCATCACATCTGGCATTCTCGCGAGCGTCTGCGTGAGTCTGGCCAAACTATCGGACGTCTGCGCAAAACATGTAATAATGCTGTACCTCGTACAATTCCAATCAGTCTTGGTCCATTCGATGCTTCTATAGCTACCAAATTTATCTTGAATGTACATTTTATAATTTGCGCGTTAGTTGTAATTCACACTATTAAGTATTACTGCAGAAAATTGGAACAAAAAAATCATGGATAAATTTTAAGTCATAAGCGAACATTCGACGATAATAAAGCATCAACAAGTGCACAGACGAGCATAGTTCCGAAAATTAAATCAAGGAAATATTCTCAAGAATACTTGAATTTTGGGTTTAGCATTACTGAAGTAAATGGAGAAGAAAAGCCCCTGTGTGTTATTTGCTCAAAAATATTGGCAGCAGACAGTATGAAACCTAATAAACTTAAAAGACATTTCGAAACGCTTCATGGTGAGTACATTAACAAACCTCGAGAGTTCTTTGAATCAAAATTAAAATCATACGGAAAACAAAAAACATTTTTTAAAAAACTTTGTCAGTGAATGAAAAAGCTTTACTTACTTCTTACAAAGTATCATATAAAATAGCCAGATGTAAAAAGCCTCACACTATTGCCGAAGAGCTTATTTTGCCTGCAGCAATTGAGATTGTAGAAACTATGTTTGGAGATAATTTTGCCAAAGAGTTGCAGTCCATATAGCCAGATGTAAAAAGCCTCACACTATTGCCGAAGAGCTTATTTTGCCTGCAGCAATTGAGATTGTAGAAACTATGTTTGGAGACAATTTTGCCAAAGAGTTGCAGTCCATACCCTTATCAAATGATACTGTTTCCCGTCGAATTGATGATATCGCTGAAGATGTAGAGCAACAGCTTTTCGGTAAGTTGCGTGATAAATTGTTTTCAATTCAGCTTGACGAGGCAACAGATAGCAATAAAGATGCTCATTTCATTGCGTATGTTCGATTTTGGGATGGTATGTCAGCGGTAAAAGAACTACTTTTTTGTAAACCAATAAAACTTAAAGCCACAGCAATGGCATTATTTGATATTTTAAATAATTTTATAAACGAGGCAAATATAGAGTGGAAAAATTGTGTTGGAATATGCACCGATGGTGCTCGTATAATGTCAGGAAGATTTAAAAGTATACAAGCACTTGTGAAACAAAAAACTCCACTGTGCATCTGGACACATTGTATGATCCACAGAGAAGCTCTGGCTTCCAAAGAAATTAGTCCTGGCCTGAATATTGTGCTAATGATAGTTGTGACTAGTAAATTACATAAAAATGAGACCCCTAAAATCAAGAATCTTTTCTGGACTTTGCAAAGACATGGGCGCAGTGCATTCATCGTTGCTATTTTATTGTGAAGCAAGATGGTTATCACGCGGGAAATTTTTACAACGTGTTTATGAATTAAGAAATGAAATTACCATTTTTCTAGAAGAGGAAAACCTACCGGAAGCTGAGAAATTTCGAGATGGTTTATTTCTGATGAAGTTGAGCTACTTAGTCGATATATTTGAGAAATTAAATATATTGAATCTTCAACTTCAAGCATCAAATGTACATATGTTTGACACTCGTGATAAAATTAATGCTTTTTGTAGAAAATTACAATTATGGAGCCGAAATTTAAAGCAAAAAAACCTAGAAATGCTTGAAAATGCGGATAAATGTGTAAAAACTTACAAAACTGAAGAACAACATGTGGAAGTTGTTTATAAAACTATTGAATATCATTTAGCTATGTTAGCAAAAAATTTTAAAAATATTTTTTTCCTGAGGACAACTTGATAGCAAGTTACGAATGGGTGAGAGATCCATTTCAAAATACCCCAGAAGGATTCTCCACTACCGAAGAAGAAAGTTTCATAGATTTCACATCTAGTGGCGAAATTAAAAGACAATTTTGTAATAAAACTCTCTTTCAATTTTGGGCAGAAGTAGATGATGAATTTTCTGAACTGAAAACAAAAGCATTTCGTATACTTTTACCGTTTTCAACATCGTACCTTTGTGAAACCGGATTTTCTGCGGTGGCTGCTTTGAAGACAAAATATAGATCTCAGCTAAATATAGAAAAGAACTCAGAGTGTCAATTTCTAATATTAAGCCTTCATTTGAAAATCTTTGCTCTACAAGACAAGCCCATGGAAGTCACTAATAATAATTAAACTTGCTCTTAAGGGGACTTGGCACCCTTTGAGCAAACTTCTTTACGTATTTAGAAATTATATTTTAACATTTTATACAATGTTTCTATTCAAGAAAATGTTACCAGATGAAAATTTTCATATATTATTCACACAATTTTAAAAATTTAAATTTTTTTGAAGAAAATTGGGAAAATTTTAAAATCCTACTCCTTTTGTAAAAATTAATTTTTTGACCTGAAATTTTTTATAATATTCTTATGGGTGTTCTTAACTTTAGGGATCGATTTTAGAATAATTTCATTCGTTTTCGAGAAAAAAAATAAAATGTTGATATACAAGCTAAAAATCAACGAAAAAGCCAACATGTCTTACATTTTATTTTTTTTAAAAAAAAAGTATTCAGTTTATAGCAAAACGGATCCCTAATTTTATTACATGCTTTATTTTTAACACGCTGGAAAAAAATTGAAGTGATTGGTAAATAATTGTCGAAGGAGTAGCATTTTGAATGCACTAAGGTTTCGAAAAACACAAACTGAGAAAAACCACTTTAAAGTTTATAATTCGGAAAAAAAAAATTATAAGCTTAATTAAACTTAAATTACCACTTTAAGATATTACTTATACGTTTTTCTTTAAAATAATTGCATTTTCATATGTTTTCAACCCACACATTTTTATAAATGATCAACTTTTAGAGAGTACTAATTGCACAAGAAAACTCAAGAAAAACTTCAAAAAAAATTTTGTTTTCTGTCACGACAGAAATTTTAGCTGTTTTTCTTATAATGTTAAAGTATTACATTTGTATGAAAAATATATCAGGAATAAGAACTGAAATTATATAAAATTATTAATATAAAATGCCTTAATTTAAAAATTTTACATGCACACATTTCACAAGGAAGAAAAATTACATTATTGTATTGCCTCGGAAATATTCTGCTTTTAATACTACACATTCTTTTTATAGTTATTATTTCTATTTATAAAATAGATTTTTTTTATCATAACACATTTTTTAGCTTTTTTTTTTTTTTTTCTAAAAAGGGGGTGTGGCTGAATTACCTAATTTGTTTTCAAATGAAGTTTTATTCAACTTCTAACTTTCCGACATGCACAAGTGATATATCAATCGAAAGATAATAATGCAAAGAATAAGATTAAATGAAAATAAAAAAAAAAACGATAGGTTTGTGATTTTTAGGGTACCAAGTCGCCTTAAATTAGTATTAATAAATTAGTTATAAAATACATTGTGCAGTACTGATACATTTATAAGTAGACTGGCTGAAGTACCCGTTCTGCGATTATTTTTTTAAAAAATAATGCATTATTCTTGATATAATAGCTTAATTGTAAGAAGAGTAAAACCAAGTGCACAACAATGCATACAAAAATATAAAATGATTTTAGAATATTAAATAAGGAAAACGCATGAAAAATTCCAATGAAGAATAATTGTGTTATTTTTAATATTTAAAGCGAGAAACCTTCAAAATGTTTTAACCCGGAAGCAGGCGCCCACTCCACACTAACCTTAATGGTCGCGCAATCACTTCACCAAGTCACCCCAATCCTTTTTTTTTTTTTTTTATAATTATTTTTTTCTGTGCTCGATAAAAATCACAATTGCAGCGAATAATTTAACTAAGAGAAAATGTACTTACCTACTTTAAAAGGACTTTTTAATTTTTCTTTGATGATTTGAGAAAAAATCCAATAAAACTAATGAAACCGTTCCAAATGTGCGTGACCTTAATAAAGAACATAAATCACAGACACTTTTCACTAACAATACAAGAACGTTATTTGCAATCAAAACTGTCATATTTTGCTCACGTTATTGTAATTTTTCTATTCTTTGATGATCTACAAATAGCATGTGTAACCTTTTCTTGCTTGTGTCTTTTTGACAAGGCGAAGTGTTACATTTTTATATATGGCTTCTTAGTTTTTGATATCTTAATTTTCTTGATAGAGTTCTTTAGGCAGCATTTGAAAATTACAATTCAACTCAAACGTTTCATGTCTATCACTTTTGTCATATTTACTTTCGCTATCACGATTAATATGCATTATTTCATCAGGTTCTTCAATTGCTTGATCAGTTTCATCTTCCTTCAATAGAGAGATCACAGATGCCCATGTTTTTTATATTCTGCTCATTTACATTTATAAACCATAATAAGTTGTACAACACAGCAATTAAAACCACAAAGTTAATCGTAGGGGAAAGTATAGCATATTCATAGAAAATATTTCTGAACAAAAGTGGGCGTGAAGGGAACTCGATCAAAACAAGTACCTTGATTGTAAAAAACCGTTTGCCACTCTCAAAAAAGAGGCATAAATGTGACAAATTCATTTTGGTTTCCATTAAGACTGTCATATCGGAGGATACTGTCAAGAAATTGTTAACGAATAAACAGTTTTACCAGAATTTGGAGTGATTCAGCGCCTCATGCGACCGCTCCCATGAAAAAATGTATTCGATACAAAAACATCGATGTCAATTATAAAAAAATAATTATGTAAAACGTTTTTTATAATGCAATTTCAGATTACTCATAAAAATACATCTTGCCAATTAATCCTTCAAAGTGCTCAATATGCTTATCCATACATCATAAAACTCATTTACATGGGGGAAAAAGCAACAGAAAAATATTATTTACAACTTTCCCAAAAGAAAAGTAGACGGAGTTAAGCATACCAGTAAGTTTGAAGGTCAAAGAGATGATAAACAAAAGTACTATTCTAGAGGTTACAAGAAACGTAGTAAAAAATCTCTCATCGCGGGATTACAGCAAAGAAAACAAAATATCTTTTTTTATTTGGTTTTGGGATCAAAGATAGCTAATGAGCGTTTGAAGTGGAATGTTTTGAAAGTGGAAAACCAGATGATATATATAATTTATATCAGTGTAAATGGGTATTTTTTATTTTGTCAGAAAGCATTTTGTTTTACTTCATTCCAAAAAATAATTTTTTAAGCCTTTTATATTTTCAAGATGCTCGCGCCCCCCTCGAAGGGTTATCGCGCCCCCCCAGGGGGGCGCGCCCCACAGTTTGAGAAGCACTGCTTTAAGCCGTTGTTTGCCCGGATTTCATGTCAGGATGTTAACAATCCTGCTTTTTTTTTTAAAAAAAAAAAAGACTAGCAATCATATGAAGGGACTTAATATTTTTAGACCGGAAAAAAATGGGTTGATATTGAAGGACATCCAACATTGCAACTGATTTGATGGGAACCAGTTACCGGCCTTTGTTAGTGAATAATTTCAAGATGAATCAGGTATTCTACTTTCCCTTTGAATTATTTACATATATATATATATATATATATATATATATATATATATATATATATATATATATATATATATATATATATATATATATAAACTTGTAATACTATTTTATTTTTAATTATATTATTTATTTTACAGAAGAAAATACTAAAGATGCTTATGAAGATAATGAAGATGTTCAATATCATCATTGGATTGATGTGTGTGATGAGATATTAAACTTCAATGATGATGATAATGCAGATTGAAATTTTTTTAAAAAAATTACAGCTAACTTGCTCTGAATAATGATTATTATTTACATGAATTATTTTGAATTTTTCTAATAGTAAAATTTGTATTCCTTTGCTTCTTACTAGATGCAAAAAAAAGTATTATTTTATTAAATTGATTGCTATTTAAAACCATAAATTTTCTAAATATTGACATTAAAACACATTCTTCTTTAGTCAGCAGAGATTTGTTCGTAATTGTCATTACGAGTTTAAATGTACATATATTTTAACATGCAATAATTATCGTTACAATTAAGCGTCAAAGTATTACATAATTACTACTGAAGTCTTCCATTAAACTACTAATAAGTATATATATATATATATATATATATATATATATATATATAATGCGCTTTTTTATAAAACTATCTATCACTCCTGCGCTCATACGCAGATGATGCTAGGGGTTGATGTTTGGCCCATCCGATTGGTCTGGCAGCTTACAACATATACTGAAATAGTTCACCGAGTATCAAATATAAATATATAGCTTTAGAAAAAATAAGAAAAGTTGCATGACTTTTTTGGAAGATTTTAAGCGTCTGTTAAAAGTTACCGACGATAGAACGTGTCTGGCAGTACTGATTAATTTTTTAACGGTGTGTTTTAAAACATACCTAAAAATCAATCGTTAGAATTTGAGAAATGTTAGTACTGTTTTTATCGACCTTTAACACCTGATACCTGTAAATGGGCCGTCGGGACAAGCTAGCAGGTATGCACGCACTCAAAGTTTATACTAACACTACCTTATCCTATATATTTTATTTGTTAGAAAATAAGTAACGTCTGGGGCCCCTGGGATCTTGGTATATTACGTTATAATGGCGATTCAATGAGAACTTGGCAAAATCTTGGCAGTAGAGCCAAGTTGACATCATTTTTGGTGACCAAGTTGGTGGCCGATTTGGCGACTTTGGTGACCATGTTGAACCATGTCACGACTCAATGACACGAGCGGTTATATTTCTAGAACTTTCTGTCGCACCTATAAAAAAAGATGCTCGCCGGTACGGCGATGAGTTTGATTTCAACCAGCGATAAGTAAACATTGCTATAACTAGCAATTAGCTCGGCTGTGCTTGTGAATAGTCTTTTACTTACGTGTATTTTTAAACACTGGAGATTGTGTTTGATTTCTGTTGAAGGCGTGAAGACCTTCGGAGATTTACTCTGTGAATATTGCTGCTGAATCCTATATTTAAAGGATTGCATTTTCAAAAATAAATCCGCATCGCTCTTAAAGAACTGTTTATTTTCTTTGTGATTGTTTTGCTTAAAATCTACGAGCCTGGATCTACGTAACAGTTTTGTGTCACAAGTGGTATTTTATGCCAAATGCACGAGCGATGGACGAACAACTGAAGGCTCTGTTGGAAGGCATCAATGTTTTGATGTAAAGCTAAGAGGAAACTAAGAATTAGTAAAAGGAGGGAATGCAGAAAGGGCTAGAAGAAATGCAGAGAAGCCAAGAAAAGACAAAGAGCAGGATGATGAAAGAATGGATGAAATGTCTCATCGAGTAGAAGACCTTGAAAAGATGCTTCTAGCTTGCGGGAAACCTAGTTTTTGCCTTCTTCTCAAATACCTGTACCTGCCTCACCAGTGTCAGTGAAACTGTACTCCTATGACGGAAAAACCATCTGGGAAGTGTACAAGATTGAATTTTGTATAATTTCTGAAGCCAATGTGTGGACTGAAGAAATCAAAGCATGTCAGCTAGTAGCGTCTCTTAGAGGTGAAGCCGCTGAAGTACTGCAGACTCTTCCTGATACAGAGCGACTGAATGTGGACTCCCTGTATAATGCTCTGGATCTTCAATTGGCCAAAAAATACTCCAAGGACTACGCACGTCTGCAGATGAAAAGAAGACTCTAGAAAACCGGAGAAAGCTTGCAGGAGTTAGCCTTTGAAATACAAAGGCTCACTATCTTAGATTTCTCAAAATTCTCAGCAAATGTGCGAGAAATGATTTCTTTCGAGAATTTCGTGGATGAACTAAGGAATGAAGAAATCCAGAGGTCTGTAAGAATGGCTGATGTGCAACATTTTAAATTCGCCCTGTTATATTCCCTGAAATTTGAGGCCGTCACTCAAGCCAGTTGCATAGACCGTCATTCCATCCAAGGAGCTAGAAAGATTGCAGATGTGCCCTGTGAATCTCCATGGCTAAAGTAGATTGAGAAATTGAGGAAGCAAATTCAAGATATAATGGCTCCACGTGAAAACCTGAGGAGAGGTAGAATCACGTGTTGGGGTGCGATGGAGCAGGGCATCGGAGAAGTAGCTGCCCTCGAAAAAATAAAGATGATCGCAACGTCAAGTGCTGGGGCTGCGATGGGATCTTGCATGCAAGATGTAACTGCCCTCAAGTAAATCAAGAATATCCGTGTGACGAGTCTGTACGGGACCTTTCCACTAATCTTCTTCTTAGGCGTCTTTCTGGGGAATATAAATTCGCGTTTATTTCCAATCAACTCCAAAAAGAAGTTCGGGATATTTAAATTAGATAAGGTATTTAAGTCGAGGGTTGCGAGATAGCAAATGAGATGATGGTAGGCTATTAAGACAACAACGTTAAAAGTAAAACTAGAAGATTCAAAGAGATTAGATTCGTGAAGACGTCGTGCAGCTAGATGTACCAGAAAGCTGATATAAGTCAGCGGTAAATATAATTCACGTACGCTTAAAGTAAGAGCGTCAGTTTGAGATACTTAGTTAAAGTTAATGACAATTAAGAATTCGAATATATGTGTTTCTCGGATCTCCTATTTCGGTAAACCTTACTTGAGTTGAGCTAGTTTAGTAATCAATCGTATTCTTAGTAATTTAATTTAATGTAGAGGCAAATCCATTTAGAAGACGTAACATTATTATATTATTTGCTATCAGAGAATTTTGAGGAAATTATAACAAAAATAAATAATATTATTATTCAAAATGGCTTTTGGTGGTTCTTTGCCTCAAATTAATCTTGGTATTCAAGGTGTGACCCAGAGGGTCATCAAATCTGCACCGTGCAAGTGTAATAGAGTTAAAGAAAGTGTGTGGCCACAGAAAAGGATCAGTGGAGGGAAATGCAGACGCCCTTTCGAGAAGACTCTGTCCTGTGAGCTGCAAGTACTGCTCAAGGATTGAAAAGAAATTTGGCGTAAGAGATCCAATAGTCCACCAATTTACAGAGCCATCAACATCAGCATTGGACCCGCGGAGTGATCAGAGTGTCCAAAAAGATCAACTGGCTGATCCTGAAATAAAACCAATCATAGAATTCAAAGAGTCGTTTGATGTAAAGCCCAGTTGGCAAGACATCACCCCTTTCCATCCTACAACGAAACTTTACTGGGCTCTTTGGGACTCTCTCCATCTGAGAAATGGTGTTTTATATCGAAAATGGGCGTATGACGAAGGGAAAAATTCAGGTGGCAATTAATACTCCCAAAGACAAGAGTTTCAGCAGTCCTACTGGAGGTCATTTTGGTGTTATGAAGACCTTATAAAAAGTTCGTGAGCTCTTCTAATGGAACAATATTTAGAGAGACGTGGAAAAGTGTAGTCGCACACACACACACACATATGATCCTTGTGCTGCACGCAAATGTCCCAAAAAACGCACTAGAGAAAGACTGCAGCTGTATAATGTGGGAGCCTCTTTCGAAAGAATAGCTTTTGATATCCTAAGCCCACACTTCCGAGATCCTCAGAAGTTAAAAACAACATCCTGGTGGTAGTGGACTTCTTCACTAAGTGGCCTGAAACCTATCCTATTTCCGACCAAGAGGCCTCGACTGTTGCAGAGGTTCTAGTTCAACACTGGATCTCACGATTCGGGGTCCCTCTACAACTGCACTCCGATCAAGGGAGGAAATTCGATTCTGCAGTTTTCAAGAGACTGTGTGAAATACACGCCATCGACAAAACCCGGACAACAGCTTTATATCCTCAGTCTGACGGCATGGTGGAGAGGTTCAATCGGACTATCCGGAACAGCCTCTCTCTCCTGGTATCCAGTAATCAACAGGACTGGAAGAAATTTCCCTTTTTCTTGCTTGCCTACAGGAGGGTAATACACGATGCCACCGGCTATTTCCCATCCCAGATGCTCTTCGGACGTGATATTCGTCTGCCTGCGGATCTTCTGTTCAGCCGACCACCAGATGCTCCCTTGGCGCCTGAGGATTATATCGAGAAAATCCAGGCATGGGGATGGAGGAAATACATCATCTGGCTAGGGAAAGAGACGGCATAGCTTCCGAGAAGACAAAAACCCGATACGACGCATGAGCAACCGGACACGACTTCCACGAAGGCGACTGTGTGGTTATGGAATCCGAAACGTCACAAAGGACTCTCGTCGAAGCTGCAGACCAACTGGGAATTCCTTACACAGTCCTAAAAAGACTGAATGATGTTGTGGTGCGGATACCGAAATCACCACACTCAAAAAAAACCCGAAGGTAATACATTATAATAGGATAGCCCCATATCTTGGACAAGATTAATAAGATCCTTCAGTTCAGACAATGGTCATAAATTATTTTGTAAATAATGTGAATTATTCCTTTTTTTTTCTAATTCCTTAGTTTTATTTTAGTATTGTAATTCATGTATTTTGAATTTACTTGCTTTGTATATGCTATTAAGTATATTTGTTACTTTATGTGATTGTTATGTGAGTAGTTTTTCTGTAAATAGATATCTCTTACTCAAGGATTGTACTCCCCGGGACGTGCTGTCTCGCGTTGTCTTCTGCCGCGAACTGTAAGGCTTGCTCATCTGCGAGCGATAACTTAATGTATGCTATTGTATCTGAGTTTTTCGCAATCCAGTCCATTTCATCTTTACGGGTAAGGTCTTCAGGTTTTTCCTCCAAGATTAGAGGGGGTCTAATCTTTTTAAGCTAAGGGCAGCTTTCATCTTAAGCTCCCAAATAAAATAGTTCGTTCCGTTTAAATCGGGAATAGTTATCTTATCCATTGTAGGTAGAAAGGTTTAAACGTTCACAAAGTCAACTAACTCATCACACAGATTAACCACGGACTGCTACCACTTGTTGTTCTTTTTGTGAAATCACTTTTACTACGGTATCTTGGGACATCACATTTATTTATATAAATACGAAAATAATGATCGCGGATACTGCACACAGCAAGTCTGACCCAAAAGCATACAGCGAACGGTCAGCTCGTCAACCCCGTAGAAGGAATGCGTGGGAGTGAAGCGGGAAAAAGAGCGCGTGGGCGGATCAATCAGTTATCCTTCCTCCAGAAAAAATAGTTCACTCGCTTCACCCCCAACAAAATCTGTGTTAACTGTTTGAAGAGATTTTCGGATTGTTTTGTTGTTGTTGTTGGAATTAAGAAGTGGTGGACCATTAAAATCTTTATGCAAGACTTCGTTCCTGACAAACCTAGGTGTGTTTGCTGCTCTACGCAATTGAATGTTTTGAACAGTATGCAAACTTTTCATGTTAGTAAATGCCACCGTGCCCAGATGAGAGAAGCGTACAGCATGATGGGGCGAAGATTGGTTTTGTATAATAGAACCTCGTGCCTTAATGTGAGCTTGCTCTTGGGAGAAATTAAGCGATTTAGAGTTCTTCTCATTCCAGCCGCATTTTGGTAAGCGAAACGGATGTGTTTAGCAAAGTTTAATTTATTGCCAAGCATTAACTCTAGGTACTTATACTCAGTAACCCAGAGGACAGGCGATTAAAAATATTGACCTTCGGGAGGTTTCCGATGCAACGCTGTCTCTTAAAGAGGAGGCACGTGCTTTTAGATGTAATAATCTTTATTTTCCAGTCGTTAAGCCAGGTTAGGAGTCCAATGATATAATTTTGTAGCCGCTCAATGATATTGCGGTTACAAATGTTTTGGGTGAAAATGTCAGTGTCATCCGCGTACATCGCTAAGTGGACTTCGGCAGCCTTCGAAATGTCGTTGATGTATAATTTAAAGAGCTTGGGCCCTAATGAACATCCGTGTGGTACCCCACTGCGAATTGGACGCGGGATGGAGAGACTGTTTTCAACTCTTACCCTAAATTCACGGCAGTTTTGGTAGGAGTGTATAATTTTGATGAATTGGTCCGAAAATCCAAGTCGCATCATCTTGGATAGCACGTCATCATGCCAAATTTTGTCAAAGGCTTTGGCTAAATCCACAAAAAACATACCCGTGGCCTGGTTATTTTCAAAGCCGTGATGAACCAGCTCAGTAACTCTAAGTAACTGTGTTACTGTAGAGCACTGTGTGACAAAGCCATGCTGTTCAGAAATAGTAATATTCCGGGTTATGCAGTGCTGATTAATGCGATTCAAAGGAACAAATTCGTACTCTTTAGTCAAGATACTGAGTAGCGAGATTGGACGGCAATTTTGGGGTCGAGTATCATCAGAATTGGGTTTAAGTATGGGGACCACCACGGCAGTCTTCCAATTCTTAAGGAAATGACAGTTCTCCATTAATAGATTGAACAGCATGACAATAAAAAGAATGAATTTGAGGGGGGAAGAGATTTTTAAGGATGCAATTTGTAATTAAATCCAATCCAGGAGATTTATTGATCTTAAGCTTTTTAATATATTCCTGTATTTCCCCTGGCTTTTTTTTTCCAGATCTAGACAGCTAGGAGCGTATAGGAGTTTCACAATTCTCTTTTTTGTATGAGTTGTAAAACGTTCATTTTCAGCTTTAGTGTCGGATTCGAACTGCTTTTGAAGGCTGTCGGCAATCACTTCCGTCTTCTCCAGAGGGTAAACCCTTTATGAAGGGGGGATGTTTTGAGGTGAGTAGGTAGAAAAAGCCGATTCTGCTGTAAAGGCGGTGCAGGCGGTTGTAGGCGGTTGCAGGCGATTGTAGGCGGTCGACGGCAGTGCAGAGTTGAGTTGTTTCATTCCTACTGACGAGTTGAGTTGTTTTCTCCTGTTCAGTTGTTCCGTTCATGTTGCCGAGTTTAGTTGTTTTCTCCTGTTGAGTTGAGTTGTTTCGTTCCTACTGACGAGTTGAGTTGTTTTTCTCCTGCATTGGCTTTGATTTTCGAGTTGAGGGGGCGAGTTGAATTGTTTTTTTCTACAGCTAAGTTGAGTTGTTTTTAAAAAATGTGCACAAAAAATGGAAGTATGGGAATTTTAAACGTGCTCATGGCGCCACCTATTGATTAAAATGTACACTAATTATAGATTTTAAAATGATTGAAGTAAATAATGCTCAAATAAAAAAAAATAAATCCGGATTCAAACTCACGGCCTCAGATCAAAATGTCTCCACAGGACAATAGTTTTTCAGTTACCCAAACCATTATCCTATGAAAGCATACAGACTTGAAGAAAACTTATGTTTATAATCTCATGAATTTAATTTTGCAGGCGAAGCAGACGGCGACATGTTTTAAAATCATTTTCTTGATTAAAATGAAATAAAAAAATATTTAATTTATATTATTTTAATAATGTGTAAATTTTAATTCAGTATAATGATTACATACACACACAGTAAAGATACGAAGTAAATTGATTATTCAGAAAAATGTGCCGTAGTATACTCGTCATCAGCGTGAACGGGTTACGATTTAACTTGTTTTAGCTTGTCTGATCTTGATTCTACAAGACGGCTTTTGCAGGCGAAGCAGATGGTGACGTGTTTTAAAATCATTTTCTTAATTAAAATGAAATAAAAAAATATTTAATTTATATTATTTTAATAATGTGTAAATTTTAATTCAATATAATGATTACACACACACAGTTAAGATACAAAGTAAATTGTTTATTCAGAAATCAACATCTTGTATTGCGTTTTACATTACATATTCGTATATTTACATTACAGGATAACAACAATTTGTAAAATTTATTTCAGTGTAATTATTATACATGTACAGTAAAGATACAAAGTAAGTTGTTTATTTACAAAAACAGCATTCCGTTTTACATTACAATCAATTATTTATACACACAAAAAAAATCCCATTATTGAATTTTATGTCCTACAGCTCATTAAATAGGTCTAAATTCATCAACGACCAATGACCATGTGCAAGAGTAGTAATGCCATCACCATTAATAAACCTTTTGTCATCTTTATATGACAGAGCAAGTTTGTTTTGCTTTATTGAATGTAATGAATGAAATTTGGATCTAATTAAGTTCATGTCAACATATTTCATTTTTTCATTAAAAAGACAATCTTTGTAGTCCTCAAATGTTATTTTATTTTTTATAGTTTGTTTTTTAATTCCTTTTAACCGCTTTTCAATCTTATTGTTTGTTTTGTAGGCATACATTTTCAATTTTAATCCTACATATTCTGTCATAATATTTCCTTTATTTTCCTCCTTCATTTTCCCGATGACTTTTTTGTTAACAAGAGGTAAATTATAAATGTTGTTTTCATCATAGTCTGAAGTATCATATAAGTTAATATCCTCTTTCATGTCACTATAAAAATCACCAGTTTTTATTTCATATATAAAAGAATCGGTGTCTGTATACATGAGCCGTACTTTTGAGTCATAACGGTGCTTCATGTACTCATAGTGAAAAGAATACATTAGAACTTTTGATATATCTAAAATTACCATTCCTACCTGTATTGGTTTGAAAAATTTGATTTGGGTTTTTTTTAGATGGACGGCCATTAAGTTTTCAGAAAATATTGTGCGTTGATTAAAATTTGATTTCGCTATTAACTTTCGAGCCTGCTCTTTTGTTGAACATAAACGTATATCTACTCTTCTTCTTACATTTTCCATCGTTTTCCTGAAAATTCTATTATTCATTAGTTTGTAATAATCCTTTTGAAAGTCATTTACAGGTAGAGTTCTTAATTTAGTATTATAATCTATGTAATTTTTAAGCCAAGGAGATTGAAAAAATTTTAAAACGCGATGAATTTTTTTCAAGACTAACCCTGATTTTAAATATAGCTTTAAATTAGAATAATGGAGAACATATTTTGTTTTTGGTTCCAAAGTAGTTAAAAGTCTAGGCCCTTTAAAATTAGGTGGGGGCTTATTTTCAGGGGCAAGGGGAAAGTCTGAATGTTTGTCATGCAAATCGGTAGGATATTCAAGATCTACTTCCAAGATGTAACCTACATCGAATTCATCTGATAATTTTAAAATATCCTGTTCAATTAAATCGTTATCACTCCAAACAAAATCTTTTAAGGGTAGATATTTACTCATTGCATAACCGTACAAATTATTTGCGTCAAGATACATTAAATATTTTATCTCATCATCTGGGTTAAAATTAGACATATATCTGTTGTTAGCTATAGCATAACGATTGCAACACTGACTTATACCTCCTCTTACACCCTTTTCTATAAAAAGAAGCATGTCGTAATCTGTGAACAGTTCGATAGCTACTTTAATATGTAATAACATAGCATCCCATGATAAAGCTGGGGTGGTAAAATACCAACAGGGGTCAAGTTTATAAGTTTGCATGCTATATTTTCCGAAAGTTTTCAAAGAGATCTGTTAACAATAGAACATCTGTTTTTACATATAGATCACAGTATTCGCCAAGATTATTTAAATGAAATTCATTAAATACTTTACATGCATGATTATAATCCTCTACACTTATAGCCTCCTCATTTAGTTTATTGTAAAATTTGCTAATAGGTGGTAAACAAGAATCTTTACACTTTTCAAAACTATCAAAATAATCATACGGAGAAACTCCTTTTCTTAAAAGTAAATCTATTTTTTCTGAGTCAAAATAATGTTTCATATATTTAAATTCATCTTTTTTTAGTGTTTTTATCAAGATTTCTGAACTAGAAGACATGAATTTGAAAGAATCTAAAAACCTTAACTGAAAATCATTTGAAATATTTTTACTGAAGGAAATATATTTTTCTTCGGTGTTCGGAATTAAATTAATTTGTTTTTCATCATATCCTAACTCATTAATAAAAATATGGGCGTCATATCCTGAAAGATTATGGAAGAAAACAGGCAAAAATTTGGGGGTTTTCATTGCTAAATTACAACTATTGCAACAAGGGCCATTAAATTTTTGAGTAACATGATTATGATCCCTTACCTTGATATTGTTTTCGTGAAAGGTTTGACCACAAACATAACAATTATTAGCATTATCATACAATTGCTTTTCTGATTCAGTAAGAGGTAATAACGGTTTTGGTTTTTTATAAATATTATCAATTTTTATTGGATCTTTTTCTAACTTTTCAATAAAAATTTTGGGGGCATCAATAACTCTATATACTACTGGATCTTTATAATGCCCCCCTTGATAACTGATAAAATAACAAAAACCTATTGGGACATGTTTTTCATAAATATTTGTAAAGGAAAAGTTTGGATTAGGACAGCAAGTATCAGTTTTCCTAGTTACACACTCGAAATCCGCATATACAACAAAAGGTATTTTTAAACAAAGTTGAAAATTTTTAAATTTTTAAAACTTACTTGTTTCTGACGGCATTACTACCCTTGCAGGATTTTTATGTATACACATCTCATTGTGCTGAAGAAGTTTGTATTCTGTTTGGAAAGCACTTAAACATCTTTTACATATAAATGTTTTATGTTGATGTTTTGAGAGTTGTTTCGAAACAAGTCGAGATAAGCTTTTAATGAAACAATAATGTCCAAACTCTCCATTCTTTACGTAAAGCAAATCTATATGTTTCTCACACACTATATTACTAATGAGGAGAGGAAATATTTTTAAATCTTCTTCAAAATAATAAATGTTTATTCCTATATCGTTCATTTTTGAAAATTTTTTCACCTCGTTAAGCGGTGTTGGAAAGGATATTCCATCAAAGTTCAGCTTATTTAGGTGGGGGACATAACTTGACGTTTTGTTGGGGTTGCTGGTATTGGGGTAAAGAGCTGCGAGAATAGAACACATGAAACACTGAGAGTCCTTTTTATTGATGACATTGATGATTCCTTTGTTTCAGCGATCTGCTTCGGCACCTCGATGAAGGATGATGAACCTCTGAAAGGAGAATAACGGTTCGTGCGGACTTCGAGTCTTAAGATTTCGTCCAGTGTCCAGCCCGAGTCTCTACCTTCAAAATCCTCACTTTCTTTCACTATTTTCTCAGACATGTCGTCATAAAGTCTGGCGAGATTAGTTCCTTGTAATACCTCATTATTCGGCGTTTTGAATTCTACGTTCTTTATCATTTTTCCAGCATCTGTCGCTTTCGAGTAAATGCAATGAACCCATTTACTCACTTTCAAAGCTTTGTAAGTTTCCAGTTCATTGCGAAAAATAAAGATTGTCTCTTCTTTTCTTAAGAGTAGAAACACTTTTATCCCCAGTAAACTATCGTTTTTGGGAAGATTAAAAGTTTTATATGCTTTTTGAAAAGCACTCTCGTTCTCTTTTGGTGGTAAGAAGATATTTTCAGGATCAGCCGTAGAGTTTTCAGCAGATGTGGACAACTGTGTTTTCTTTTTCCTACTTGATACAGACAAATCCACTCTCTTTCTTTTCCCCGCTTCTTTCTCCAACTTTCTTTCGCATCTTTTATTGTTCAAATGTTTCAATAAGTTGTTTTTACGGGTAAAGGACGTATAGCAAAATTTACAAGTAATTTTCTCGGTTGAATGCACAGAGTCTCTGTGCCTTTTTAAGTCACTTTCTCGGACGAATTTTTTACTACAATCCGCACATTGAAGGACAGCATTTTTTTCATGAACTTGTAATGTATGGCGTTTTAAGACATAGTTTGTAACGAAGTTTTTTCCACAAATATTACAAGTATACATAATGAAGACGTAGAACTTATAGAACGTTGCTAAACACACACACACACTACTAAATCAGCAATCAAATTTTGTGTTCTGCTACTCTGTGACGATCAGGCGCAATACATACATTCGATAGAGCAAATTGGAATGGATATCTCCCACCAACCCCTTTTAAACTCCAGAGGTGGGTCCACTACACCCCCCTCGTCATTTCTCATTGGTCGACCCAACAGAAATCCGCACACGGCCCGCAGACTCATTAGCGTCCTTATTGGTTCGAATCTCTCTGACCCTCTTACACTCACTGGCGACACAAGGTCCGCCCGAACACCTGATCCCCTTTCCACCCGCCGTTTTTGAGGCGCCGATGTATCGAGTCAGACGAACTCAGTCAAAAGATAAACAGCGGGATTTCGTCCAGCCCATTAAGACTACAGACCCACTGACGTCGCAGACCAGAATCCCAACAATGAACCATGACGCCCAAGGCCATGTGCTCTGTCCCCAACCCCACCTTCTCTAATCCATCAAACACCATGAGAAAATATTCTACTGAATGTATATCACGATCTCACTTTTATCTGGTAACGAATCAAGACAGGAAAATACAGGATACAATAGATATGATTACGGACAGGGAAAGAATTTATGAATTTTCCTTTCGGTAACACACAAAATGAAATTTATAGAATTAAGTGACTCGTAGTATAAATAGCAACATCATTCATAAAATTATTTAGTTTAATCATGGATTCTCTCAAATTTGTTAATCCATTTACTTTAATCTTGGCTGGGCCTTCTGGTAGCGGTAAAAGTCAGTTCGTTAAAAAATTAATCGAAAATAAAATGATTAAACCCTTTCCTAAAAAAATAATTTGGTGTTATGGAGTTTACCAAGCGTTGTATGAAGAAATGCCGAATATTTCCTTTCATGAAGGTATCCCCTCTAATTTGCACCAGTATTCGGATGCGTTAATTGTTATAGACGATCTTATGGGAGAGTTAGGAAATGATCCACAATTAACAAAATTATTTGTAAAATTTTCGCATCACAAAAATTTAAGTTTAATTTTTGTGGTACAGAACATTTTTCAGAAAGGGAAAGAAATTAGAGAAATTTCCTTAAACGCTCATTATCTTGTATTATTTAAGAATCGAAGAGATCAATCCCAAATTACACATTTAGGTCACCAATTGTATCCTCGTAAAGAGAAATTTTTTCAAGAATGTTACGCAGATGCCACATCAAAACCGTACGGATACTTACTCATTGATTTAAAACCTGAAACTGATGAATCCTTGCGTGTGCACACAGGTATGTTTCCTGGAGATGTTTTTTATGTATATCAACCTCGATAACCCATTACTTTGAACCAAATAAATAGATTCAAATTGCTCAATGAATATTCATTAGTTCACAAGATGCCGGTATCTTCTGAACAAACTTTAGAGCTCTTAAAACTAATTTCTAAAACAAAAAAACCCAAAATCTATTTTGAAAAAGTGTTCAAAGAAAGAAATAAAAACTTTGTGCGAGTGTGTGCTGAATGTTTTATGTGGTAACATATCATTGACTAAAATTAAAAAAAAATCGCTTATCTATAAAGAAGGCTTTCTAACAAAAAAACATCTCTTTACGAGAAAATGAAAATTTTAATTCAAAAAGGAGAAGGATTCTTTTCTATTTTATTGCCTGCGACTATTTCAGTCATCAGTTCTTTAATTCAAAATGGAATTTAGCAAAAAATTTGTACTGGTACCCGAAGAAAGAGTTCAAGTAACGGAACACTTATGGGAATTTGATCAACGCATGAAAAACATTCTCCATAATAAGGATTTAACGGAAGAAGAAAAAACAATTCTCTATTTACAAGTTTTACAAAAATATACGCACTTTTCTAACGAAAATCGAAGAGAGTCTGAATCAGTTCCAAATGAAACATCTCTATCAGAAAATCAAGAAACGGAATCATTAAAGAAAATCTAAAAGAGTCAGTAGTAAAGACGGGAAAAAAAATGTTTGAGGATGAAATTTTTAGAATTGTTCCAGCTAGGTATAAAGAAAGAGCAAAAAATATTTTCCAGTTTTTAAAGCTTCAAGAATCTTTCAGTTGGAATTCTGATGGTGAAATTATTTGCAAAAACACTGTTATTCCAGGAAGTAATATTGCATTCCTCGTGAATGATTTTCTACGGAATCAAAAATCAGCACCTGAAGGAAAATATGTATTTTTAAGAGCTTTGAATGATGTAAATTTACCGAAAAATCTAGATGTTAATTAAAAATTGTATCAGAATAACAAAATTATTAAGAAACCAATAATGTATATTCGCAGAAATGCATGGTTGAAGCTTTGAAATAAATGATACTCATTTGATTAAAAAAAAAATTGTCTCAGTTGTCTCTTTATGATTTGAACAGTTTTTTTTTTGCTGAGGAAAATATACTTATTTGATAAAATTGAAAAGTTTCAAATATATAATTAAATAAAATTATATTAATCTTTTTGGGTGAAAAATTTATCATAGAAAAAAATATTTTTTTGAGAGAAAAAGAAATTTAATATAGAAAAATATTAATTTAGAAGAAAAAAATTATCATAAGAAAATAAATATAGAAAATAGAAAAAAAATTAAATAAAATAAAAGACACACACATATTTAATTTCATTCCATTTTTTTTATTTTCTAATTACAAATCTTACACCATATCGTTTCTTTACAAATTGATACATTTGAAAATCATTTATATACAATTGATTCAAAATATAATGCATAGAATAGCCTTGGCTGCGTTTGAATAAAAAGTAAATACAGTATTGCCCACAAACATTGGATGTTGGTGATTGAAAAACTTTAGAATTCCATAATACATCTAAATAGGTAGTAGTACTAATGTTATAGAATACAGGAGGTTATACAAACGAGTCATAAAATTCTAATTCTCTTTTATCATTTACAAATAATGCTAACCAGTGTGTTCCAGGTTGTGATGAGTCATCAGAATTCACAATAGCACACATGTTTTCTTGCAGAGGAGGGAGCGTATCTCTAGAATAAACACCTTGAAAATAGGGGGACGTTGTCTTCTCTTGAGATAAAACTATATACATTTGCATTCCATCCATTCTTTAATTTCCGAAATCATACAAGATATTTCTCGATTTGTTTATTTCGATTAAATTTTCAAACTCGGCGAAAACGATAACACATACGGTTTGTTCTAAAGATTTGCTGAATTTTAATTCTAATCGCAAATTGCTATGTTTTATCAGACTTAAATGTTCTCCTGAATAACATAAATCCGGTGAGAGGTTAAATTCAAACAATGTATTTGAATCTTTATATTCTTTTCTAGAAATAAATATACCTGTGTCTTGACCCATTCGATCTGTCACAACAAATAGAGTTTGAAAGGCCCGTATGTATTGATCTTTAGAAAAATCGAGTTCTAATGGATTGTGAGGCACTGGTTGTCCATCCACATACACTCTAATAAACTTTAAATTAAAATGTTTAAACTCATAAGGAGATTTTGATTGATTGATTGATTGAATATTAACGTCGCACTGTTCAGCTACACGAGGGCTTTTGGCGACGGACCACGTAATTTTGAACCATGGTCAAGTGACGTGGACGACACTGAGCTGGCACCCCCTCTCCTAACTACCACACCACACCAACGGAGGACGTTTCAGCTCTCGACAGATTTAACGTGCATCGCTGCCCTACACGGCGGGTCTTTAGTGGTACTGGGCTCGAACCCGTGACAAAGCAAGCCACAGTCCGATACCTATACCACTCGGCTACCGCGGCCGTCGGGGAGATTTTGAAAATCCTCCGTGAAAAGCACAAGTATCTACACATCCTACAAAAAGTTTTTTTTTTTTTTTGGCATTTGGCCTGAAAATATGTTATCTTGAATAAAAGACATGCTTCCCTTCAGGAATCGAATACACTTTGCACAGAACTCGGTTAATGGGATATTTTGCGCTTGTTTTTTCCTGTGCTTTTGCATGACCAAGAATAACTCCAGGATTCGCACTAACTTTTCGTATGAATAAAGAAACATGATCCAAAACAACTTTAAATCCCTCAGATCCTTGTAAACAAAATTCGGGCTTGCTTCGTATTAATTTTATTTTCAAATCCACTAAATTGAGTAAAAGACGATCTTGATGAAATAAATCCAAAACATATACAACCAATCATGTCTACAGTTGCACTTTTCTTTAAAAATTCGGTTCTTTTCTTGAGACCATCATCAGAATCCTTGTAAAAAAGTTCAGCCGATAATTGGGAAGTTTTGCTGTCATATCCATGGTTTAAGAGAGTTTCAATATAAGATCGATAGGGATATGTATTACTGGAATTGGAAACCACGCGATCATTTAAGGATACATCTACTTGAGAAAATAATGAATGTAGAAATAAATTCACAGGTCCTATAGTATCATCTTTAGTAATAGGCGTATTGTCCACTTTTACTATTTTTCGCTTTTACGTATAATTGTGTTTGACTGAGATCTATGTAATCTTCTGCACTTCCGGAAATGTGAAATTCTATAGGTGCATTATCGAAACGTTAGAAAGAGGATGAAATTGTTTCCATTGCCCATCTTGAATAACTGTTTGAGTTCCTGGTAAGTTGAAAAGTTCCAATTCAGATTTAACGCATTCAGGAGAATCTTTAAGAATAAATGCCATTTTTACGAGTCGAAAATGTCACGTACACTCACTTTACGTGTTTTGATGAAATGAATTTTTTCTGTTTCTTACGCTTTCTTTTATACTGTCCTTTTCCTACCATAGACTGAACTCTATCAATAGCTTTCTGAGCTAATTTTTCCACTTCTCTCTGCTTCTTGTTTACAGCTTCTTTAAAATTTTCTCCTGACAATACATCAGAGGCAGCACGACTCCCTGTCATTAATACTTCTTTTTCCAATAGTTTTACCTCCTTTTACTAAAAAGGTAAAGCTGCTCTAAACAATCGACGAAATATTCTCCGATTCCATAACCCTTTTGAAAATTAATGCCCTTGTAATGAGTCAGACCCGAACCTATTTGACCGCATATAATGGTCTTCAAATCGTTTAGTACAGCAAACATATGGTACCACTCATCTTGGTCTTTTATCTCAAATGAGGGGTATGAGAAATACGTACTTTATTTATAGTATTTGCCTCATGCAAAATGAAACACTTTATGATCACTTTACCTCTTTCAAGGGAACAAAATCACCCGAATTGAGTCTCAGTTCAGATTGAATAGTTTGAAACGAGTGTCTCCCCAAAAGGTAAGTATTGAGGTCTATCATAATATTGACTAATCGTTTCCCCGTCTTTACCTTTAGTGCGAACGATTCGAAAATAAAGGAGCCTGTGTATCCCCACAATTTGGGGTGAAATTAGATCGGAGTAAACGTAAAAAACTGAAAAATTAGACCATGCATCAGCAACGAATTCGCTTCATGTTACCTATTATAATTGCATTGCGTTTGAATCCTAACAATTCGCCCTAAATTCTCTAAGTGAAGGCTACCTTGAACTGCATTAATTTTCACCCGTTTTGTTGCTTTTATTGTAAATTATTGTGAACCAATTAAGGATTTTTGGGTAAAGCAAGTTGTACGGCGGATATAATATCTAACATTGTTTCATAACAACCCACATCAATCGCTTAACAGTTGAAGAAATATTGCCGTCACCAGCTTTGTATAGAAAATATTTGTTAGTTTCATTTACGTTAAGCCAAGAATGAGGTAGATTATTTCAGACAATCCCACTTCCCATTCACCATTTAAACAAAACAAGAGAGGTTAATTGAGTTTTGAAATGAGATATTTTGTTTTCTGAAAGAAATGCATAGAAATATCAGAAGGTAATAATGTTACGTAGAAAGACATTTTGAAAATGAGTCGGCAATAAAAAAGTTTAACTATTTATCATTTTTGAATATCAGTCACCCAATCATTAAATTTTCAGGGATAGCCTAAAAATTTAACAAAATATTCAGTGATTCCTCGTCTTTTTTTTTCTTTGTTTGATAACATTCTCTACAGGGTAGAAACCAGAGTCGACAACTTTTGTAATTCTGCTTCGTAATAAGTACCTTTAATCTCTTCACCTTGTAAATCTTTTAATCTATAAACAATCGGAATTCTTTTGCACGATTTCAAAAACTATGAAAAGTTTTCTTCTCCAGTTTTGTTCCTATCCTTTTTCAAAGTGAAGTTTTTGCTTTTATTAATGCGTACAACATCACCAATTTTTAAATCTAGGGCTTTAGGTTTCTCATTTCTTAGACCACCGTATAAATTTTTAATACTTGCTTCCGGTTATGTCTACTTACAGAAACAGGTTCCATTTTAATTGAACGGTGATACGAGTGATTATAACTGTGTATTAATTTTCAAAGACATCGATGTAATTTTTAGTGTTAAATTCAGTGAAATATTTCCACATTTTTGTTTTTAATGTCCGATTAAACCTTTCAACAATGCTAGCATTTGTTTCGGTATTTGTAAAAAAAAAAAAAAAATTTACATTCAAGTTTTTTAAATAATTTTTGAACTATTTTATTTAAAAACTCCTTACCGGCATCTGTTTGCAACACTTTAGGCTTCTTTTTTTTAAAATAATTTCTATATAGCCAGACTTTACACTTTTTTCCAAATTTATCTTTCAGGAGGAACTGCCCAAGCAAATTTTGAAATAAATCAATGCAAGGTAACAAATACTTATACCCTTTATTAAATTCTGCTAAAGATTGCATATCGACTAAATCCGCTTGAAACTGACGATCAATATCACTTACAAACACTCGATTCCGCTGAAACTTATGTCGAACAGGTTTATGAAGAGTGTAAGCATCTTCTGCGATAACCAATGTTTTTCACATCTTTTTTACTATATTTCCCTTTACAGAGCGATGTAATGCTTCCACACCCCCGAAGCTATTTGGAACTTCAGGATCTCGCAAACGCTGCTAAATCTAATGCATTGTTACCGATGAAAAGAACTTCTGATTGAATGACTATTACAATGAATAGCGTATTATAATGCTGACACCATATGACGGATAAAACTATCATCCATAGAAACCACAAAATGAAAGGCTAAAAATGTCAAAAAATTAGAATAAGTGTGATATTAGTAAGAAGAAGTATGAGTATGCAAATTTTTTTTTCCTTACTGCCCTTCATCACGTGCGTTCATAAGAGCTTTCAAGGTTTTGACGCGTGTGGACAGTTGTTGTTTCAAGTCAAAGTTTTACAGGAAAGATTTAATAGACGAACTTAAAATTTGTTTCATGTCTTCCCGACATCACATAGATGATTTTATGCGTGGCCGGGTTATTGGAAAAGATCGAAGAAGGGCGAAAAATAACAGATGTTTCCAGGGAGTTCGACATCGCTCACAGCGTTGTTTCACGGCTGTGGAAATCATTTAAAACTACTGGAATGTGTAGTAGACGGCACGGGGAGGTCGTGTTAGAAGTACGACGCATGCAGAAGACAGATATATCGTCTATCAGCAAGGAACAGGCGCACCACAGCTCAGCGGGTGGCAAATCAGTTTCTTGCTGCCTCAGGAAAGCAGATCTCCCGAAAAACTGTTGCCAGACGTTTGAGGGGAGGAGGACTATACGCACGCAGACCTGTTTTGTGTGTCCCATTGACCAGACAGCACCGTACTGCCCGTTTGCAACGGTGTCGTGAGCATCACAATTGGACTGAACAGGACTGTGGCATGCGTACTATTCTCAGATGAGAGTATATCCGACATGCAGTATCATGGTGTGGGCCGGCATCATGCTCAATGGCCGCACGCGCCTACATGTGGTTGCGAATGGGACTATGACGGGCCAACGATACATTGATGAAGTTCTACTTCCTCATGTTCGTCTTTTCCGTGGTGCTGTCGGTGATAAATTTGTTTTGCGGACGACAACGCAACATGTCATCGAACACTCGCTGTTCAGGATTGTCTAGACAGCGAGGGTTATTCAACGTCTCGTATGGCCAGCACGTTCTCCAGGATCTAAACCCCATTGAAAATGTGTGGGATGCTTTGGAGAGGCAAGTTTCTGGTCGAAACTATCCTCCGACAAACAAGAACACTTCATCCGTGCACTCACAGAGGAATGGGATAAATTGCCTCAACAGCTGCTGGATAATGTTGTGCAAAGTATGAGGTACGACGTGTGGAATGTTGCATCACACTCCACGGTGACATATCCCGTACTGATACCTTCTTTAAGGTGCCTGCTGACTTTTAGATGTATTGTTCCATTTGTCCGTACGCAGATCAAATGAACATTTTTTTTCTTTCAGATGTTTCACAGCTTTTGTACTTTCCAGAACAATAAATATTCTTTATTCTAATGTCTGAACAGTGTGGTAACTATATTTTATCCTACTGGGCCTCATGTCTCACTTAATGTTATGCTACATAGCAATTTTTGATCCGTCCTTAGCAATTGTCCAGCAGTGTATTATATACTTTTTTGGGAAAGGCAAAAAGTTTATGTATAAAAACATGAGCATAAATTTTCTCACTTTCATATGAAATACATTTAAAATATCACTTGTACATGATGGATAATTTCTTTTAAAAATACTCTTATTAATTTTAAAGATGTGAAACGATTTCAATATAAATTAAACTAACAAACAATAAAAATAATAAGAACTCAAATTCAGCATATAAAAAAAAAAATTTTATTCAAATTTATAAAAACAAAATATTGTGTGAATCTTATAAAAATCTTTAAACAAAATCTTCATAGCATTCAAAAACAATCAGGTGGACATATAACATGTCTTACTTCCTCTTTAAAATAATATCCAAGCGAAGACTTTTTAAAAATTCTTGAGTTACATAATGTACAGGTTTTAACAATAAAAAGTGTTCATTTTCAAAAAGATTATTATAAAAACAATCAGCTATCTCATTAGCTTCAAGTGATGAAACATAAGGAATTTCAAATGTTTTTCGCGATTCCCTCTATAACTCCTCAGCGAAAGTCTGAGGCTGTTTGAATCCTTTTTCGTTCAGGAGGCTACAAATAGATTTTTTCAAAATTTGCATCAAGTATTGTTGACCCAGACTAACATCCAAAGAAGGAAATGTATTTTTTATGGGGCCTCTGCAGTAGATGTTTTTATATGCAGTTAAAAAGTCCATACACTGAAACATACTGTCTATAGCAGCATTTTCAATAGCACCATATTTTTTAATCATTTCAGCCCACTGCTCCTGGATATGGTTATTTCTTTAAAAGTGGGCTCTTTATCCGACTGTATTTAATGCGCTTGAAAGTAAAATCAATGAAGTTCTCACTAGTTATTTGCAAGACTTCGTTCCTGAGGGAAAACCAAGGTGCGTTTGCTGCTTACGCACTTGAATGTTTTGAAAAGTGTGCAATCGTTTTCAGGTGAGTAACTGCCACCGCTGCCCAGATGGGAGAAGCATACAGCATGATGGGGCGAAGAATGGCTTTGTATAATAGAAGGTTTTGCCTTAATGCGAGCTTGCTCTGGAGAAATCAAGCGATTTAGAGTGCATCTCATTCCAGCCGCCTTTGGTGGGCGGAACGGATGTGTTTAGCATAAAGTTTAATTTATTGTCATATTAATCCTAGGTACTTATATTCAGTAACCCAGGGGACAGGCTGATTAAAAATGTTGACATGTGGGAGGTTTCCATGCACCGCTGTCTCGTAAAGAGGAGGCATGTTTTAGATGCATTAACCATTTATTTTCCAGTCGTTAAGCCAGATTTCAAATCGAATGACATAATTTTGTAGCCGCTCAATGATATTGCAGTTATAAAATGTTTGAGCGGCGTAAAAATGGCAGTGTCGTCCGCGTACATCGCTAAGTGGATAACAGCCTTGGGAATGTCGTTGATGTATAGATTAAAGAGCTTGGGCCCTAATAAAGATCCTTGTGGTACACGTTCACGCTGAGAATTACGTGGGGGGAGAGACTGTTTTCAATAATAAATTCACGGGAGTTTAGGTAGGAGTGTATAATTTTGATGAGTTGGTCCGAAAACCCAAGTCGCATCATCTTGATAGCAAGCCATCATGCCAAATTTTGTCAAAGGGTTTGGCTATGTCCATGATTTAAAAGCATACCGGTGGCCTGGTTGCAATTTTGAAAGCCGCGATGAATCAGCTCAGTAAGTAGCAGCTTAGTGCTCAAGCTACTGAGTAGCGAGATTGGACGGTAATTTTGAGGTTGAGTATCATCAGAATTGGGTTTATTTTTTTTTTTATGGGGACCACCACGGCAGTCTTCCATCATTTTAGGGAAATGACAGTTCTCCATCAATAGATTGAACAGCATGACAATAAAAAGAACAAATTTGAGGGGGAGATTTTTAAGGATGCGATTTGTAATTAAATCCAATCCAGGAGATTTATTGATCTTAAGCTTTTTAATATACTCCCTGTACTTCCCTGGTGTTGTTTTTTCCAGGTCGAGACAGGTAGGAGCGTCCAGGAATCTTTTAATTTTCCTTTGTACGAGCTGTAAAACGGTCGTTTTCAGCTTCAGTGTTGGGTTCGAACTGCTTTTGAAGGGTGTCAGCAATCACTTCCGCCTTCTCCAGATGGTGATTTGCTACACTGCCAAGTGCGCCCTTTAGGGGGAATCTTTTTTTTGAGGTGGTTTTTTGAATAGGAGATTTTCCTCCAAAGAGTGCCTGTCTCCGGCGTAAGTGCGCTATGTGAGATTCCCAATGAGATTGGAAAAAGTGTCTGTCTTTTGTAACCTCACGACTGAGTGTTCGGAACTCAGATTTCACTTCAGGATCTCTGGTACGTTACCAAAATTTCCGAATACGATTTCTGTGGCGAATTTTAGCTTTAATTTCGGAGGGGAGTTTTAATGAGGGTTGTTTAAATTTAGGTTTTGAAGCTTCTATGAGAGCTTCAGAGATATTTTCCCCAAGCCTTCTAATTGCAATTTCGAGGTCGTCATTGCTGGAGGAAGGAGGGATGGGGAGTGGTTTGTTATTTAAAAGAAATTTGAAGTTCTCCCAATTGGTGGAGAGTTGATCCGGAATTTTGATTACAGCAGAGCCAGTATATAGAGTAAGAAGACCGCGGCAGATGATCTGATTCAAGATCATCTATAATTCTAATATCATGATTGAAGGGGATATTTTTAAGAACTGCTAGATCAATAATAGAATCTCTTGCACCCGGTCTAGAGCTAGCGTTGATATGTGTAGGAGTGTGCGGTGCTACAATCCTCACATTCGATTTATTATTAACAATTTTGGGAGAGCATAGCCAAATGCATTTGATCTAGCGTTATAAACGCACGATGCGCGGCATTTAAGTCTCGAGCAATGATAATATTTTGGCCAGAATTAAGAATTTTGAGAAAATCTTTATCAGGGAATTTTCTATTATTTTTCGGGGTGTTTCGAGCGTACGCTGAAACAATTCGGATAGGGGGGAAATTATTAAATTTAATTTCGATTGCGGTTGCATCCATATACTGCAGAGTCGGTAATGGAACTCTGTTATGATCGTAATTATTTTTGCAGTAAATAGCGGTACCTCCATCTATTCGAGAACGCGGAAAATTATTTCTGTCGTCTTTATGAAGACGATAATTCGCAATAAGTGGATCTAGACCGGGTTGTAATTTCGTTTCTTGAACTAACAACAGATCAGGATTTTGTTCAGATACAAAGTCGCGGACTTCACAAATTTTGGGTCGAAGTCCGTTCGCATTCCAGAAGCAAATCGACAAAGATTGCACGTTGAAATTGAATGTTAGGCTGTGAGCATTGGGGCGTAATTGCGCCCTTGTACTATTGCTACGTACGCTTCAAAAAATTACGCAGGCTTTAGCATCATTTAGATTTTTTTAGGCAGGGAGAGCCTGCCGAAATGCTTTTGCTAGTAAATTTTGGTCTACTCCTGCATCATTGAAATGGCCAAAACAGAACAGAATAGAGCCGAAAAATTTTGATCATTATTATTATTTATATTTTTTCTTGGTTGGTTTGCCGGAATTTGTCCCGAGACAACTTTGGAGTAAGGTAGTTTAGGGTCTGTGGTACGGTAACTTTGAGGAGACCGAAGTTGATTATTGTGTTTCAAATTTTGTGACGAGGGCATCACCTCAGGTGCAGTATTTTGATTCCTTTGATTAATGTTTTTGTTGGAGGGCTTCGTATTATTATTTTTAATATTCCCACCTTTGTTTTGATGGTTTGGAGCCTTTTTGCTTTTTGGAAATCGTGGACATTGTCTCCAATTAGCTGCGTGCTCTCCACCGCAATTTGCGCATTTGAGGGGATCCCTCAAAAATGCCAAGTACAGTCTTTCGCTTGATGGGGTCCTGCACATTTCAGGACACTTCATTGGGAGGTGACAGACTTCTGAACTGTGGAAGAATCCCTGACAACGCCAACACTGGTTGGGCCGTCTATTACGGGATCCATCATACGGCTCAAAAGCTACACGAGTACCAAACATATCTACGTAATTGTAGATTGAGTCGGCATTTAGATCATTAATTAATTGAATGTAAATCAGCGGCATTGGGGCTTTGCTTTGGAATTTAGTTAAACGAGAAATTTTGTGAATTTTGAAACCCTCCGACTCAATTTCTTTTTTAACAGCTTCAAGTTCGGTGGAAGTGGGAAGTCCTCTTAAAATAAGTTTTAGTGGTCTTTCCAATTTTAACATGAAAGATTTGAATGCGATTTGTTCGTGCCTGAAATATGTGGCAAGCTTTCTATATTCCTCCTCGCTTTGGACAGTAATTCTCAGGAAACGCCCTGATAATTTACTTTGAAGCGTGAGGCAAGGCTATGAGCAAAAACCATAAGGTTGATCCAATCCGGATTTGGCTGGATAAAGACTGGCGGGATTTTAACCCTAGGAGCGACAGCCGCAGTCGCTTGCTCGGTATCAAATTCAATCTCCTCTACATATTCATAAGCGTTAGAAAGGATTATGGGAGGGGCTGATGGGGCAGAGCTATTTGGATGCGTTAAGATGGCGGCAGGGGAGGAAAAAAAAGGCTTACCATTAGGATTAGTGGTCTGTTTCTTTGGTGGTAATCTAAATCCATCCTCGTCAACAGTCGCCCTTTTGCGGGTTTCCCTCTTGACAAGTGATTTGGGTACATTACTTGTATTGTCCGAAGTATTATTTTCGGTAGAAGCAGCTGCTTTCTTCCGCTTTGAAGTGACCCTAGCAACTATTTTGTCTAGTGCCGCCTGGTTTGGCGGGATACTAAAAAGCGGGACATCTAGAGAGTCACTAACGGCAATAAGTTTTTTGTAAATGCTTTCGAGTTCACCTTGGAAGTGGCTGTACTCGTCTCGGGTGGATGGAATAATGGCGATCTTGCGAGCGCCGGCTGCGTAAGCCGCTCGGAGTTTGAGAAGCTCAGATATTGCCGCAGCATTGTCAGTGATAAATTCCTCGGTCGGCCGTTTACTGGGTGGCACAGGAGGTGATTTGGTATTTTGTACTTGGTCATTGGAAGTGGCAGCTTCCTCTGGCAAAGGTTTATTTTCCATAATCAAAAACAGAATGTCCGTTAGTCCGTTCCAGGTCGTAATCAGATGGGTCAAGGTAGTGTAGAAATTGTGTGCTTAGTCACACACAGTAAAGTGTAGAAGGCAGGAACGTCAGTATAGCTAAGTGACTTCCGCTCGAATCCAAACGCTTGCTAAAGCCAACTCGCCGGTTGACGCACGGCGAAGAGGTAAGCGAAGGCTGCGGCAAGAAGAAAAGCAGAATTTCCGATGCCGATAAGCTAGAGAAAAACGACCTCACTTCTTGGAGGCTTCACACCTTTTAGAGTGATTATATTAATATATTTAATATAAAATTATATTTTGTAACAGCAATTAAAACTAGAAATATTTTACAGTCTTAATTACTTTTGACAACGTGTTTATTAATTAAAAAAGATTAAATCATCAACAAAAGAAGATATCGCAATGTGTGTATAATGTTTTAATTCAAAGCCAATATATAATATACGTATATACAATGCTGGCCCTACAAAATGCAACTCCAAGAAAGACAGCGAAATTTATTTGGAAGATAACATGTTGCACAAAAATCAAATGATTAAAATTACAGCCTCTTACGACGAGTTGATGTTGACAAAATTGTTGGCTATAATCGCTGCCTCGGCACAGAATCAAAGAAGCTTCGGATGTATCCTTGGGGTATAGCAGTCCCTGCGGCTTCCACATATTGCAAAAAGTTTGCTTGTTTAGCAGCAGGTGATGTATTCCGGGTCAGTCATAGTGCAAACATAGACCACACGTCTTCGATTGGCGATAGATCTGGTGAACAAGCAGGTCAAGAAAGCAGTTCAATCTGATGTGTAAAGAAGATCTCTTGAACATTGCATGCCACGCGTGGTCGTGCATTATCCTCTTGGAATATCGCTGAATGTATGATAAGACCACGGGCTCCAACACCTCCGAGATCTAGCGCTGGCTGTTCAATGCGTACTAGAAGGGTGAGGCAGTGAAATCCAATATCACCCCAAACCATGATACCGGGTGCAGGACCAGTGTGGCGTTGCATTACGCAACAGTTCAGCAGCCTCTCTCCACAATGTCTTCAAACTCGAATCCGACCATCGTGATGTTGCAGGCAGAAGCGGGATTCGTCAGTAAACACAATATTGTTCCATTTCGTTGTCCATGACCACCGTTCTTCGCACCATTGATGGTGCAATGCCTGTGGTTTCCAGTCAAGGGTAAGTGAAGCAATGGACGCCTAGAGATTGTTCCACTCTGCTGCAAACGGCGTCGAATGGTAAGAGCAAACACCGAATGATGCGTAACAGACTGAATCTGTTGGGCTATGGTTCGTGATGTGGCTGCGCGATCCACCACTGCTATGAGCACAATCCACCTCTCATCACAGACAGTGGTGCAACGAGGTGGATGCGATCGTCCTGTCAGTCCGTCGTTTCCTCCTGCATCCAGCGATGACAGATCCGCATCACACAGAGTCGCTTGGTTTCGTTCAACACGTTGACCGATTTCTCTGAAGGATTATTTGCATTCTCTATAAGCTACTATTCTTCCTCGATCGAATTCAGATACTTAGTCAAAAGACGCTCGATGTCTTCCCCGAGGCATACACAAACAGCTCACGCAAAAAAAAATGTACTTTAAATTGCCAATCTGTTTTCCCCTTGTTTCTCCTCTTGAGGGTAGCGCTATGATTGAGGGTGATGTGCGTTAGCATTATAAAACTAATAATTTGCATATTTCCTCGCTGCCAACGCATGACGTAAATTTCACATGGTTCACATGCTTCTTTCAGGCTGTTGCATTTTGTGTGGCCAGCAATGTACAATCATTATATAAATACATATTTATGTAAAATACTGTTTTTCATCTTCAATGAGAATTTTGCTATAATGTGTATTACAGAGGCAAACGTCGCCCGTCCGGTATAGTGGTTAGTGACACTGACTGCTGTGCCGTAGGGTCTGGGTTCTAATTTCGGAGAAGGCATAGCCGTCAAACCACAAGTCCTATCATGAAATTGATGGAAGGGGAAGAGAGGTGGGAGGGCCTTGACTACGGTATTCTCCCTCAAAATTGGGGTGGAATCGAGCCAAAACCTAATGTCCACCTGAATGGTGCTCAAAGCTAAGGCTAATGATAGGTGTGCATCTAGCCCTTTGCTGCGATGAATTTCGTGGGCCTCGATCTGACATCGTCAGACAGGTGGCATTGGTAACAACATCAACAGAAACAAAACAAATAGTATAATAAGGATGATTAGATGGCTATTGAATTTGGGACACAATTGTCTGATTCTAAGACCTATAAAATGTCTCCAACTTTTGTGAAAAAATTATAAAGAAATTCAATATGCCCATTAGGAAGTGAGAGAACACTATCATATCCTGTCTTTTACGTTGATTCATTGCAAATGAACTGCAATTAGTTTTTTTAATGATCAGGGCATGAAGAAAAATGGCTTATTGAGTATAAAAAACGAGATATTTTGATTAAAAAATTTTTCTTTATAATCACACTCAGATTAAAATTCTAAATAATGATTGCGATGCATTAACCTATTTTTATATAAGATGGTCCGGCCGATATCATTAATTTCATGTGCCATTGCAGTCTCAACGTCTCCCAGACGTCAAGAACTGTCTCTTCTTAAAATCGTGCTTCAATTCTGATTTGTATCAAATATACTCAGGGTTCTTTTTATATCTCATTGGTAACATGTGTTAGACATTTAAAAAAGTCGGATCCAAATTTTTATGATCTCCTTGTGTTGTTTTTCCAATCCCGTTCCATGATCTCAATGAAAGTAAGCACACCGATTCGAACCCGATCTTTTTGAGTTTCGTGATTTGAGGTTGGCAGCAACTGCCATGCAAATCGAGCTAGTATTTAAACTCGGCTCATGTTAGTTTTTAGAAAAGGAAGGAGAAACGGAAATATAAGAAGTATGTGAGTGGTTTAACTCTTAGAGGGAGAGAAAGGCTGGTTGGCAATGCAACTGCAGGTTGCATCACCATTTTAGATTAGAAATTAATTTTATAATATTAGAAGACGGTTCGAATCGGATGTCACTGGTAATGTTGCTTTTTGAACTTATTTTTTTTATCGCTCCAGTAACGAGCGCAGTGACTTTATGATTGATTATTAAAGACCAATTTTAAGAAACTGTTTTTCGTCTTCATGCCTCCTCGACACATAAATTTCACTGCTAGCTTTGCAAAATTTAAATTAGTTTACCAATAAGTGTAGCAAATTTGGTTATGGGCCCAGTCCATGTATTGTGTCGAGGCAGGCTAAACGGTTGAACCAGGCCATGAACTTTGTCTATTTAAATACTGTTCCAGTGTAGAACTATTTTTTATGAACTCTGTTGCTAGTACGCTAAATCGAGTAACAGGTATGGAGTTTAACAACCAGATATCAGTGTTGACTCCAAATAACTGGAACACGTGGAAGCATGATATGCAAGTACTCTTAATGCATTATGGTTGCTGGCAGTTTATAGTACAGACCAAGCCAGAGCAACCTGATGAAGAAGCAACATACAAGGAAAAATTAGATCTACAACTTCGTAAGGATAGATGTTATACGTTGATCTATACTAACATCAGTTCAGATTTGAAAAATCTGATAACGGAAACAACTGACGGGGTAACGGCATGGAAGATATTAAAAGATCACTTCGAACCAGTCACAAGAGCAAGGGTAATTCAACTATTAGATCAATTTTTTGGAACAAAATACCAACCAGGGGAAGATGTTGGAATCTTCATATCTCGTGTAAAGACAGCGGCAACCAGACTACAAGAAGCGGGTCATAAATTGGACGATCTGTACATAGGATTTCAATTAATAAGGTGGCTTCCTCAGGAATTCCAGTCTACCGTGCAACAAATCTACAGATGGAAAGAAGAGGACTTCAGAGTTGTCAAAATTGAAGCAGAGCTGATATTAGAAGCCAATCGTCTTCAGTTGATGAAACAAGATTTGGAGAAAGCGGAGAATGCTTACTTGAGCAGTTTCACTTCGAAGAAGTCGAAGACGTTACCTAGTGCTACGGCTGCAGCTCATGGAGATCCAAATGGCAATAATGATTACCAAAAGAAAAGTGGTAAGGTATTTAACTGTAAAACTATTAAAAATGTTAAACAATCTATTAAGACTATAGGTCCGTGTTATGTATGCAATAAGTACGGACATCTTAAAGTAAACTGTAAAGAGAAAAAGTCTCTACAAAAATCTCCTTCAAATGTAAATGAAACTTTTAACACAGAGTTTAATATAAATTTAAGATTTTGTGAAGCTGAATGTAGTCTTTTAGAACTAGATAAACAACTCGTAACTAGTTGTATCTTATTTGAGGAAAACTCTGATAAAGGTGTTTGGGTAATAGATACTGCTGCCACGAGTCATTTTTGTAATGACAAGAGTTTATTTCTAGATCTTAAACCGATAACTAACATGAAAATGTCGTTAGCCACGGAGGATAAAAGTTGTCCCGTAGAAGGAATCGGTACACTTAGATTTCGGGTAAAATATAAGGGGAGTTTTCATGAAATAACTTTGACTGATGTATTATTTAATCCTAAGTTGAGGAGAAATTTATTATCCGGTTCCAGATTAGAAAGTAAAGGTGCGCATTTTGTGGGTACTAAAGGTAAAATTAATGTTTTTAATAAAGACTGGATAAAATTGTTCTCGGCGACATGCCATGAAAATTTGTATTTTTTAAGCCGGATCATTATATTATACCAAAGAGTAAAGAAATTAGTTTTTTTAGTGATGTAACCGCTAAAACAAAAACGGATCAATAGAAATATGGCATCAACGCTTTTGTCATGTTAATAACGATTATTTGGTAAAAACTAGTAAAAATGATAGTGTAAAAGGTCTCCCACGCTTAAATGATAATGGTAAGACTCATTGTATACCGTGTAAATTAGCAAAGTCCAAGAGAGTTTCATTCAAAAAGACGGGGGCCGTAAGATCAAAACGTCCATTGGAATTGTTGCATATGGACCTCTGTGGTCCAATGCCAACTGAAAGCCAAGGCGGTAATAAATATTTCTTGAGTATAATTGACGATTATTCAAGAAAGGTGACTGTATTTCCCATCCGAAATAAATCTGACGTATTTCATACGTTTATAAGATTTCAGAAACGAGCAGAACGTTTTCTAAGTAAAAAGGTAATAGCAGTTAGAACTGATGGCGGACTAGAATTTTGTAATAAGGATATGGATAATTTCTTGACAGAACTGGGTATAAAGCATGAGGTAACAAATTCATATACGCCAGAAATGAATGGGGTCGCGGAGAGATTCAATTTAACCGCTCTAGATGGCATCAAAACATTGTTTAAGTCTAGTGAAGTTCCCCATAAGTTTTGGGGAGAAGCATTACTTTGTTTCACTTATGCGTGGAATCGAATTTGTCACAAAGACAGTAACAAAACGCCTTTCGAAAAATATTCAGGTAGAAAACCATCGGTATTGCATCTAAAACCTTTTGGATGTTTGGCATATGCTGGTGTGCCAAAACAAATTAGAAAAAAATTCGATATGCGTGCGAAAATGGGAATTATGATGGGATACGCACAACGTACTAAGGGTTATAGAATATGGTTGATAGATGAAAATAAATTAGTGGAGACTATTAATGTAAGATTCGATGAAAATAAGAAGGGAATTAATTTTAGACAAAAAGTTAATAGTAACCTTGGATATAATTTAAACCTTCCTGATTATAATGATGATGAGGATGATTTTGATAGAGTAAAAGATTCATTAACGAGTCGTTTAGTTTCAAAGACAAGTACGGAAACGCCCTCAACATCTGAAAACCAGATGTATCTTCCGATAATCATAGCTTGATCCCATGTACAGAGGTTAAGTGGATTCGAAATATAGGTAGGAAAGTAACTGGATCTAACGTATATTATAGTATAGAAGGGGAAGCAACCCGATTGAAATCTTTTAACGAAATAGAGAGATACTGTAAGAGGCATAATATTAAGTATGATCCTAGTTTATTTAATTTTAGAAAAGATAATATCGAATCCCAGGGATTTTCAGATTTGTCAGAGCAACAAGAAGCTCTTATGGTTGAAGTAACTATTCCTAACTGTTACAAACAGGCGATAAGATCCAGAGACGCATCTAAATGGCGTGATGCAATGGATAAAGAAATTAACGTAATGATGGAACGTAAAGTTTGGGATTTAGTTGATCATCCGGATAATATAAAAATTTTAGAAAACCGTTGGGTTTATACCATTAAATATGATGAAAATAATAAAATTGTTAGATACAAGGCCCGCTTAGTTGCGCAAGGTAACACACAATTACGAGGTGAGTCATTTGACGGTATTTCAAGAATACAAATTAGAACTTTCAAAAGTTAAATCATTAAAACTAAGATGTTATTCAGACTCAGGATTTTGCTACAAATAGGGATGATCGAGTGTCAATGGGAGGGTTCATAACTTTTATAGACGAAACTCCAATTTCATCGCGAACTTTCAAGCAAAAATCCGTTAGTCTGTCGACCATGGAAGCTGAGTATGTTAGTTTAACAGAAGCAGCTAAGGAATTCATTTGGCTAAAGAATGTAATTGATAATAAAAGTTTAAATTTGGAATTAAGTGAAAATGTAATGTTTTGTGATAATCAAGCTGCTATAAGTTTTTCAAAGTCACCGGTAGAAAATTGTAGAACAAAACATATCGATGTTCGTTATCATTTTTAAGGAATTTGATATACGACAAGGTTTTCCAAATTAAATATATAGGTACCAAAAATAATTTGGCGGACATTTTTACCAAACCCATGGTAAAGGAAAAATTGTTAGAATTTTGTAGAAAATTATTTCTTTTAGAGAATAAGACTTTGTTTCTTTAAGATTAAAATATTAGTTTGTTTATTACAATAAAGATTGTGAATAAAATGTATTTTTTGTGTTAAATTGTATAACATGTGATTATAGATTAAAATTTACTGATTTGTAAGAGATAATGGTGCGAGATTGGAAAAAAGGGGGCCGATTGTTAGACATTTAAAAAGTCGGATCCAAATTTTTATGATCTCCTTGTGTTGTTTTTCCAATCCCGTTCCATGATCTCAATGAAAGTAAGCACACCGATTCGAACCCGATCTTTTTGAGTTTCGTGATTTGAGGTTGGCAGCAACTGCCATGCAAATCGAGCTAGTATTTAAACTCGGCTCATGTTAGTTTTTAAAAAGGAAGGAGAAACGGAAATATAAGAAGTATGTGAGTGGTTTAACTCTTAGAGGGAGAGAACAACTGGTTGGCAATGCAACTGCAGGTTGCATCACCATTTTAGATTAGAAATTAATTTTATAATATTAGAAGACGGTTCGAATCGGATGTCTCTGGTAATGTTGCTTATTGAACTTATTGGTTTTATCGCTCCAGTAACGAGCGCAGTGACTTTATGATTGATTATTAAAGGCCAATTTTAAGAAACTGTTTTTCGTCTTCATGCCTCCTCGACACATAAATTTCACTGCTAGCTTTGCAAAATTTAAATTAGTTTACCAATAAGTGTAACAAATTTGGTTATGGGCCCAGTCCATGTACTGTGTCGAGGCAGGCTAAACAGTTGAACCAGGCCATGAACTTTGTCTATTTAAATACTGTTCCAGTCTAGAACTATTTTTTATGAACTCTGTTGCTAGTACGCTAAATCGAGTAACAGGTATGGAGTTTAACAACCAGATATCAGTGTTGACTCCAAATAACTGGAACACGTGGAAGCATGATATGCAAGTACTCTTAATGCATTATGGTTGCTGGCAGTTTATAATACAGACCAAGCCAGAGCAACCTGATGAAGAAGCAACATACAAGGAAAAATTAGATCTACAACTTCGTAAGGATAGATGTTATACGTTGATCTATACTAACATCAGTTCAGATTTGAAAAATCTGATAACGGAAACAACTGACGGAGTAGCGGCATGGAAGATATTAAAAGATCACTTCGAACCAGTCACAAGAGCAAGGGTAATTCAACTATTAGATCAATTTTTTGGAACAAAATACCAACCAGGGGAAGATGTTGGAATCTTCATATCTCGTGTAAAGACAGCGGCAACCAGACTACAAGAAGCGGGTCATAAATTGGACGACCTGTACATAGGATTTCAATTAATAAGGTGGCTTCCTCAGGAATTCCAGTCTACCGTGCAACAAATCTACAGATGGAAAGAAGAGGACTTCAGAGTTGTCAAAATTGAAGCAGAGCTGATATTAGAAGCCAATCGTCTTCAGTTGATGAAACAAGATTTGGAGAAAGCGGAGAATGCTTACTTGAGCAGTTTCACTTCGAAGAAGTCGAAGACGTTACCTGGTGCTACGGCTGCAGCTCATGGAGATCCAAATGGCAAGAATGATTACCAAAAGAAAAGTGGTAAGGTATTTAACTGTAAAACTATTAAAAATGTTAAACAATCTATTAAGACTATAGGTCCGTGTTATGTATGTAATAAGTACGGGCATCTTAAAGTAAACTGTAAAGAGAAAAAGTCTCTACAAAAATCTCCTTCAACTGTAAATGAAACTTTTAACAACTGAATGTAGTCTTTTAGAACTAGATAAACAACTCGTAACTAGTTGTATCTTATTTGAAAATAAAGGTGTTTGGGTAATAGATACTGCTGCCACGAGTCATTTTTGTAATGACAAGAGTTTATTTTTTAGATCTTAAACCGATAACTAACATGAAAATGTCGTTAGCAACGGAGGATAAAAGTTGTCCCGTAGAAGGAATCGGTACACTTAGATTTCGGGTAAAATATAAGGGGAGTTTTCATGAAATAACTTTGACTGATGTATTATTTAATCCTAAGTTGAGGAGAAATTTATTATCCGGTTCCAGATTAGAAAGTAAAGGTGCGCATTTTGTGGGTACTAAAGGTAAAATTAATGTTTTTAATAAAGACTGGATAAAATTGTTCTCGGCGACACGCCATGAAAATTTGTATTTTTTAAGCCGGATCATTATATTATACCAAAGAGTAAAGAAATTAGTTTTTTTAGTGATGTAACCGCTAAAACAAAAAACGGATCAATAGAAATATGGCATCAACGCTTTTGTCATGTTAATAACGATTACTTGGTAAAAACTAGTAAAAATGATAGTGTAAAAGGTCTCCCACGCTTAACTGATAATGGTAAGACTCATTGTATACCGTGTAAATTAGCAAAGTCCAAGAGAGTTTCATTCAAAAAGACGGGGGCCGTAAGATCAAAACGTCCATTGGAATTGTTGCATATGGACCTCTGTGGTCCAATGCCAACTGAAAGCCAAGGCGGTAATAAATATTTCTTGAGTATAATTGACGATTATTCAAGAAAGGTGACTGTATTTCCCATCCGAAATAAATCTGACGTATTTCATACGTTTATAAGATTTCAGAAACGAGCAGAACGTTTTCTAAGTAAAAAGGTAATAGCAGTTAGAACTGATGGCGGACTAGAATTTTGTAATAAAGATATGGATAATTTCTTGACAGAACTGGGTATAAAGCATGAGGTAACAAATTCATATACGCCAGAAATGAATGGGGTCGCGGAGAGATTCAATTTAACCGCTCTAGATGGCATCAAAACATTGCTTAAGTCTAGTGAAGTTCCCCATAAGTTTTGGGGAGAAGCATTACTTTGTTTCACTTATGCGTGGAATCGAATTTGTCACAAAGACAGTAACAAAACGCCTTTCGAAAAATATTCAGGTAGAAAACCATCGGTATTGCATCTAAAACCTTTTGGATGTTTGGCATATGCTGGTGTGCCAAAACAAATTAGAAAAAAATTCGATATGCGTGCGAAAATGGGAATTATGATGGGATACGCACAACGTACTAAGGGTTATAGAATATGGTTGATAGATGAAAATAAATTAGTCGAGACTATTAATGTAAGATTCGATGAAAATAAGAGGGGAATTAATTTTAGACAAAAAGTTAATAGTAACCTTGGATATAATTTAAACCTTCCTGATTATTATGATGATGAGGATGATTTTGATAGAGTAAAAGATTCATTAACGAGTCGTTTAGTTTCAAAGACAAGTACGGAAACGCCCTCAACATCTGAAAAACCAGATGTATCTTCCGATAATCATAGCTTGATCCCATGTACAGAGGTTAAGTGGATTCGAAATATAGGTAGGAAAGTAACTGGATCTAACGTATATTATAGTATAGAAGGGGAAGCAACCCGATTGAAATCTTTTAACGAAATAGAGAGATACTGTAAGAGGCATAATATTAAGTATGATCCTAGTTTATTTAATTTTAGAAAAGATAATACCGAATCCCAGGGATTTTCAGATTTGTCAGAGCAACAAGAAGCTCTTATGGTTGAAGTAACTATTCCTAACTGTTACAAACAGGCGATAAGATCCAGAGACGCATCTAAATGGCATGATGCAATGGATAAAGAAATTAACGTAATGATGGAACGTAAAGTTTGGGATTTAGTTGATCATCCGGATAATATAAAAATTTTAGAAAACCGTTGGGTTTATACCATTAAATATGATGAAAATAATAAAATTGTTAGATACAAGGCCCGCTTAGTTGCGCGAGGTAACACACAATTACGAGGTGAGTCATTTGACGAGGTATTTCAAGAATACAAATTAGAACTTTCAAAAGTTAAATCATTAAAACTAAGATGTTATTCAGACTCAGATTTTGCTACAAATAGGGATGATCGAGTGTCAATGGGAGGGTTCATAACTTTTATAGACGAAACTCCAATTTCATCGCGAACTTTCAAGCAAAAATCCGTTAGTCTGTCGACCATGGAAGCTGAGTATGTTAGTTTAACAGAAGCAGCTAAGGAATTCATTTGGCTAAAGAATGTAATTGATAATAAAAGTTTAAATTTGGAATTAAGTGAAAATGTAATGTTTTGTGATAATCAAGCTGCTATAAGTTTTTCAAAGTCACCGGTAGAAAATTATAGAACAAAACATATCGATGTTCGTTATCATTTTCTAAGGAATTTGATATACGACAAGGTTTTCCAAATTAAATATATAGGTACCAAAAATAATTTGGCGGACATTTTTACCAAACCCATGGTAAAGGAAAAATTGTTAGAATTTTGTAGAAAATTATTTCTTTTTAGAGAATAAGACTTTGTTTCTTTAAGATTAAAATATTAGTTTGTTTATTACAATAAAGATTGTGAATAAAATGTATTTTTTGTGTTAAATTGTATAACATGTGATTATAGATTAAAAAATTTACTGATTTGTAAGAGATAATGGTGCGAGATTGGAAAAAGGGGGCCGATTGTTAGACATTTAAAAAGTCGGATCCAAATTTTTATGATCTCCTTGTGTTGTTTTTCCAATCCCGTTCCATGATCTCAATGAAAGTAAGCACACCGATTCGAACCCGATCTTTTTGAGTTTCGTGATTTGAGGTTGGCAGCAACTGCCATGCAAATCGAGCTAGTATTTAAACTCGGCTCATGTTAGTTTTTAAAAAGGAAGGAGAAACGGAAATATAAGAAGTATGTGAGTGGTTTAACTCTTAGAGGGAGAGAACAACTGGTTGGCAATGCAACTGCAGGTTGCATCACCATTTTAGATTAGAAATTAATTTTACAATATTAGAAGACGGTTCGAATCGGATGTCTCTGGTAATGTTGCTTTTTGAACTTATTGTTTTTTTTTATCGCTCCAGTAACGAGCGCAGTGACTTTATGATTGATTATTAAAGGCCAATTTTAAGAAACTGTTTTTCGTCTTCATGCCTCCTCGACACATAAATTTCACTGCTAGCTTTGCAAAATTTAAATTAGTTTACCAATAAGTGTAACAAATTTGGTTATGGGCCCAGTCCATGTACTGTGTCGAGGCAGGCTAAACAGTTGAACCAGGCCATGAACTTTGTCTATTTAAATACTGTTCCAGTCTAGAACTATTTTTTATGAACTCTGTTGCTAGTACGCTAAATCGAGTAACAGGTATGGAGTTTAACAACCAGATATCAGTGTTGACTCCAAATAACTGGAACACGTGGAAGCATGATATGCAAGTACTCTTAATGCATTATGGTTGCTGGCAGTTTATAGTACAGACCAAGCCAGAGCAACCTGATGAAGAAGCAACATACAAGGAAAAATTAGATCTACAACTTCGTAAGGATAGATGTTATACGTTGATCTATACTAACATCAGTTCAGATTTGAAAAATCTGATAACGGAAACAACTGACGGAGTAGCGGCATGGAAGATATTAAAAGATCACTTCGAACCAGTCACAAGAGCAAGGGTAATTCAACTATTAGATCAATTTTTTGGAACAAAATACCAACCAGGGGAAGATGTTGGAATCTTCATATCTCGTGTAAAGACAGCGGCAACCAGACTACAAGAAGCGGGTCATAAATTGGACGACCTGTACATAGGATTTCAATTAATAAGGTGGCTTCCTCAGGAATTCCAGTCTACCGTGCAACAAATCTACAGATGGAAAGAAGAGGACTTCAGAGTTGTCAAAATTGAAGCAGAGCTGATATTAGAAGCCAATCGTCTTCAGTTGATGAAACAAGATTTGGAGAAAGCGGAGAATGCTTACTTGAGCAGTTTCACTTCGAAGAAGTCGAAGACGTTACCTGGTGCTACGGCTGCAGCTCATGGAGATCCAAATGGCAAGAATGATTACCAAAAGAAAAGTGGTAAGGTATTTAACTGTAAAACTATTAAAAATGTTAAACAATCTATTAAGACTATAGGTCCGTGTTATGTATGTAATAAGTACGGGCATCTTAAAGTAAACTGTAAAGAGAAAAAGTCTCTACAAAAATCTCCTTCAACTGTAAATGAAACTTTTAACACAGAGTTTAATATAAATTTAAGATTTTGTGAAGCTGAATGTAGTCTTTTAGAACTAGATAAACAACTCGTAACTAGTTGTATCTTATTTGAGGAAAACTCTGATAAAGGTGTTTGGGTAATAGATACTGCTGCCACGAGTCATTTTTGTAATGACAAGAGTTTATTTTTAGATCTTAAACCGATAACTAACATGAAAATGTCGTTAGCAACGGAGGATAAAAGTTGTCCCGTAGAAGGAATCGGTACACTTAGATTTCGGGTAAAATATAAGGGGAGTTTTCATGAAATAACTTTGACTGATGTATTATTTAATCCTAAGTTGAGGAGAAATTTATTATCCGGTTCCAGATTAGAAAGTAAAGGTGCGCATTTTGTGGGTACTAAAGGTAAAATTAATGTTTTTAATAAAGACTGGATAAAATTGTTCTCGGCGACACGCCATGAAAATTTGTATTTTTTTAAGCCGGATCATTATATTATACCAAAGAGTAAAGAAATTAGTTTTTAGTGATGTAACCGCTAAAACAAAAAACGGATCAATAGAAATATGGCATCAACGCTTTTGTCATGTTAATAACGATTATTTGGTAAAAACTAGTAAAAATGATAGTGTAAAAGGTCTCCCACGCTTAAATGATAATGGTAAGACTCATTGTATACCGTGTAAATTAGCAAAGTCCAAGAGAGTTTCATTCAAAAAGACGGGGGCCGTAAGATCAAAACGTCCATTGGAATTGTTGCATATGGACCTCTGTGGTCCAATGCCAACTGAAAGCCAAGGCGGTAATAAATATTTCTTGAGTATAATTGACGATTATTCAAGAAAGGTGACTGTATTTCCCATCCGAAATAAATCTGACGTATTTCATACGTTTATAAGATTTCAGAAACGAGCAGAACGTTTTCTAAGTAAAAAGGTAATAGCAGTTAGAACTGATGGCGGACTAGAATTTTGTAATAAGGATATGGATAATTTCTTGACAGAACTGGGTATAAAGCATGAGGTAACAAATTCATATACGCCAGAAATGAATGGGGTCGCGGAGAGATTCAATTTAACCGCTCTAGATGGCATCAAAACATTGTTTAAGTCTAGTGAAGTTCCCCATAAGTTTTGGGGAGAAGCATTACTTTGTTTCACTTATGCGTGGAATCGAATTTGTCACAAAGACAGTAACAAAACGCCTTTCGAAAAATATTCAGGTAGAAAACCATCGGTATTGCATCTAAAACCTTTTGGATGTTTGGCATATGCTGGTGTGCCAAAACAAATTAGAAAAAAAATTCGATATGCGTGCGAAAATGGGAATTATGATGGGATACGCACAACGTACTAAGGGTTATAGAATATGGTTGATAGATGAAAATAAATTAGTCGAGACTATTAATGTAAGATTCGATGAAAATAAGAGGGGAATTAATTTTAGACAAAAAGTTAATAGTAACCTTGGATATAATTTAAACCTTCCTGATTATTATGATGATGAGGATGATTTTGATAGAGTAAAAGATTCATTAACGAGTCGTTTAGTTTCAAAGACAAGTACGGAAACGCCCTCAACATCTGAAAAACCAGATGTATCTTCCGATAATCATAGCTTGATCCCATGTACAGAGGTTAAGTGGATTCGAAATATAGGTAGGAAAGTAACTGGATCTAACGTATATTATAGTATAGAAGGGGAAGCAACCCGATTGAAATCTTTTAACGAAATAGAGAGATACTGTAAGAGGCATAATATTAAGTATGATCCTAGTTTATTTAATTTTAGAAAAGATAATATCGAATCCCAGGGATTTTCAGATTTGTCAGAGCAACAAGAAGCTCTTATGGTTGAAGTAACTATTCCTAACTGTTACAAACAGGCGATAAGATCCAGAGACGCATCTAAATGGCATGATGCAATGGATAAAGAAATTAACGTAATGATGGAACGTAAAGTTTGGGATTTAGTTGATCATCCGGATAATATAAAAATTTTAGAAAACCGTTGGGTTTATACCATTAAATATGATGAAAATAATAAAATTGTTAGATACAAGGCCCGCTTAGTTGCGCAAGGTAACACACAATTACGAGGTGAGTCATTTGACGAGGTATTTCAAGAATACAAATTAGAACTTTCAAAAGTTAAATCATTAAAACTAAGATGTTATTCAGACTCAGATTTTGCTACAAATAGGGATGATCGAGTGTCAATGGGAGGGTTCATAACTTTTATAGACGAAACTCCAATTTCATCGCGAACTTTCAAGCAAAAATCCGTTAGTCTGTCGACCATGGAAGCTGAGTATGTTAGTTTAACAGAAGCAGCTAAGGAATTCATTTGGCTAAAGAATGTAATTGATAATAAAAGTTTAAATTTGGAATTAAGTGAAAATGTAATGTTTTGTGATAATCAAGCTGCTATAAGTTTTTCAAAGTCACCGGTAGAAAATTATAGAACAAAACATATCGATGTTCGTTATCATTTTTTAAGGAATTTGATATACGACAAGGTTTTCCAAATTAAATATATAGGTACCAAAAATAATTTGGCGGACATTTTTACCAAACCCATGGTAAAGGAAAAATTGTTAGAATTTTGTAGAAAATTATTTTTTTTTTAGAGAATAAGACTTTGTTTCTTTAAGATTAAAATATTAGTTTGTTTATTACAATAAAGATTGTGAATAAAATGTATTTTTTGTGTTAAATTGTATAACATGTGATTATAGATTAAAATTTACTGATTTGTAAGAGATAATGGTGCGAGATTGGAAAAAGGGGGCCGATTGTTAGACATTTAAAAAAGTCGGATCCAAATTTTTATGATCTCCTTGTGTTGTTTTTCCAATCCCGTTCCATGATCTCAATGAAAGTAAGCACACCGATTCGAACCCGATCTTTTTGAGTTTCGTGATTTGAGGTTGGCAGCAACTGCCATGCAAATCGAGCTAGTATTTAAACTCGGCTCATGTTAGTTTTTAGAAAAGGAAGGAGAAACGGAAATATAAGAAGTATGTGAGTGGTTTAACTCTTAGAGGGAGAGAAAGGCTGGTTGGCAATGCAACTGCAGGTTGCATCACCATTTTAGATTAGAAATTAATTTTATAATATTAGAAGACGGTTCGAATCGGATGTCACTGGTAATGTTGCTTTTTGAACTTATTTTTTTTATCGCTCCAGTAACGAGCGCAGTGACTTTATGATTGATTATTAAAGACCAATTTTAAGAAACTGTTTTTCGTCTTCATGCCTCCTCGACACATAAATTTCACTGCTAGCTTTGCAAAATTTAAATTAGTTTACCAATAAGTGTAGCAACATGAAACAACACTTCGGAGGAAAGAGAAAGCGCGTATGAGATTCCGTTTTATGCGTACGAGGGTCATTTTGAAAATAAAGACCGTTTAGTTGAAAAGATTCAGTGCATTAAGGTAAGTGGTCATTGCATTCTCCAGTTTCCAAAACGTTTACCGATCTGAAACTCGTACAACTTTGGTAAACAAATAATATAAAAAAAAATTCTTAAGTCAATTCCTACTTAGATCAACAAAGAAAATTTTTATTTTAGTTATATTTTATTAAATAATTACAATTAATATAAATATGTATATACATATGACTGAATCACAATATTAAGTGGCAACATAAAAAGCGATTATCCGTTTTCCTTTTTATATATGGTGTTGGACTATTATATTTTTGTTCGTTACTATTTATTCATTCACAACTCACATTCTCAGAGATTAGACCAATGACCTTTGGAATAGAATCCAACGCTCTATCCATTGCGCTACAAGTACACAATGAGCGATTTTCCTTTCTATATATGCTGTTGGACTATTATTTTTGTTTGTTAATATTTATTCATTTTTTAATTTAATTAATAAATTAATATTTGAAAAAACTCTATTAACATCAAGTGTCATCCACTACAAGTTTTAAAAAATGTATTTGAACTTAAATGGATGAATAGAAAGTATATTTTATTAACGATTGAAAATTTGAACAAGATATATATCAGGGATAGCAAACCAGCGGGTCATTATTGGCACGCGACACAATATTTTAGCCACATCATCGATCAAAACGGTTATAAATATATAACCGTTTTTTTTAAATAGATCATGTTGTAAATGATTCTTACTTAATTTATCGTTATATAGATGATATAATAATTTTTGGTAAAAATAGTGAATACAGACCAAATATTACGTTCTACCCTGATTATCTCAAGCTCCTTAAAACTAACTTCAACTCTAATATGGTGGAATTCTTGGATTTAGACTTGCATCTTATTAACAATAATGTAGTCAGTAACATTTTTGACAAAAGAGATTGTTTTAGTTCCATATATTTAAAATTCCCGTATGGAATAGTAATTTACATATATCAATTTACAGAAATATCATTTGAATTTTTTATTTAGAAATGATAACTTAACTACCCAAAAAATAGATAAATACAATAATATAAAAAAATTTCAATGTTGTTTAGATCATGAATACCCTTTTAATTTCTTAAGAACTTATATTCATCACAAATACATTATATATAACCGTCTTGCTACTTCGAATTCCAAAACCACCACACAACAATAGGATTTCAAAGTCAGCATGTTAGTGGTCTTGCTGTGAAGATTATATCATAACACTCATATCATAGTTTACATTTTTTCCACACACATCTTGAACATCTTACACATTGTTGACAACCAACCAAATTAGAGCCTAGCAAATTTACACTTTTGACAATCAACCAATTCAAATTTTACCTTATTTGATTGTCGTCATTTTATACCTGTCTTTGCTGGCTGGTTTAAAAGTCAGCTCAAAAGATGTGTTTATGTATTTTCGAATTTTTTAACTTGGTAAATAATTGATTTTCATTAATGGCAAGACGCTTTATTCTCTTCGTAAAAGCTTTGTGAGTAAAGAAATTTTGTTAAATTATTTTTTGAAAGATACTTTTCTTATGTAATTGTGTTTTAGCATTTTTCTACTTTTCTTACGTAATTATTTTGTGATTTTTCTGCATTAAGAGTTTGGGAGAGTTTGTTACATAATAGTAGTGAGTGGTTTTATCATGCTCTCTGAGTTATCCATACTCTGAAGTTTTGTTTATTTTATTTTATTTGGTTCTCCTACCGAGTTGCAAAGGGGGAAGGTTAGCGCCTTCAAACTAGTTAAACCCCACTTATTCGGTCCTAAGTCCGAAATTACTTTCTGACTCGCTAGGTTCTTCTTTTTTGTAGTTTTTTTTTATTTCTCTATAATTTTGTTTTTCATGTTCAGCTTTTATATTTTTATTACGCTATTTCTTGTTATGTTCTTTATCTATTATTTCTTGTTTTTGATATATAATACATATTTCTTTTATATATATATATATACCAGCTGCATGGCGCGGCGTTGCCCGGGCTTTCTCTACTTTTATAAATTTTCCTTCTTTCCCACAAAATCAGCACTTCCATTGTTCTTTTTCAAAACTAATTTGACTTGTTTGTTTCTTTCCCCTCCGCTTAAACCTGGGCTTTACCGAATGTGTAACTTAATTTCCTCTTTTCTTCATGACGCCAGCAGTTTAGTGCGGGTGTGTGCGTGTACCATGCAAGTGATTGCTATAATAATGTCATTAAAATTCCCATTTTCAAAATTTTTTTAACTTCTTTCCTGTTCAATTACCCCCTGCTTTGCACGGACATTTTTGAATGTATAACATATTGTCATGGAAATTCCTCTTCTCCTCTAGCTGTTAGCACTTCCTCTTGTGTGTGCATGATTTCTATATTAACGTCATCACAATTCCCTTTTTCGAAATTTCTACCACAGCTTTCCATTGTCTGACACATTTCTTATATATTTCTAGAGCCCGGCATTACAGTGGCGTTTTGGTGTAGAACTATTCCCCCTTCCCCATTATTTATAAATGATGACTTAAAAAAATCTTACAGATTGCTATTGAAATGAATTTTTTTCTGGTCGTTTGAATGTTTGATTAAACATATGTACTGGTATACCCGTTCTTCGCACGGGTGAACTGAAAAATTAAATAACACAGATTGAAGGTTAAAGAAGTTTTTAATGAGTTAATTTTACGTGAATTGCAAATTAAACAAAAAAAGCTTTTTGCGTAGCTCATCTAAACAAAAAAAAAGAGAGAAATAAAACAACTTTGTTAAATTTTAAGTATGTAGATCTAATAGCTGATAAAAAGGATTTTTTTTTTATTTATAACTCCCCGTAACACTCTTGAGGGTCGATTTTTTTGAAAATACCTGCGATCAGGCTGATCTCTGCTCAGCAAAAGTAACACATTGTTAAACGTTTTGTGTAATGAACGCTTTAAATAGTGTAAATAATTTTTATCTGAAAGTATAATACAGTAATATTACTTTCTGTAGTATTTATTTTATGTTAAAATTGTAATATTCGCAAGCAACGCCGTTTCTTAAATTATAATGACGATTCAATGAAAAACATAGCGAAATGTTAACGATAGAGTTAAGCTGGCAAATGCCTAGCTACTTTCATAACTCGAGCTTTATTAGAGCTTTGTAAGACCCGCCGTGTAGGGGGCACGACGCACGTTAATACTTTATCCACCGCATTAAGGTTTACTGCAGTTTTTTTCATACAATATATTTTTTTGGATCACTACATTTAAAATAAAGGGATATACATAAACAAAATACTCCACTATGGAAAATTTAATCCGTTACAGCTAATAAATTAATTAAAGATATTCCACTGTAAAATTAATTATATATTCCGTTCACTTAAAATAAGTAGTCAAATCATTTTCTAAGGTCTTCATTAACATACAAAAACATAAGAAACTTAAATTTTGACAAACTATTTTTTCCGCTAAAATACTCATCATGGAACCCGTGCTGCCATATATCTTGGAAGAGTGGATTTCAAGGAATATTCCTGCTAAAAGTATTAGTAGAATATTCCTTCTAAGTTGGTATGGTGTGGTAGTTAGGAGAAGATGGTGCCAGCTCAGGTGTCGTCCACGTCACTTGACTATGGTTCAAAATTACGTGATCCGTTTCCATAAGCCCTCTTGGACAGTGTGCGACATTAATATTCACTCACTCTCACACTCCAAAAAAATATAGTACAGTAGTTATTGCGTTTTTAAATGTAAAAATAATTATACCTGCCTATTCAATTAAAATTATAGCGTTATAATTAACTACTAACCACAAACAAATTTTGAAAATTTGTCCAAATGATGCAGTGTGAAAGAGAAAGTTTATTTACTTTAAGTATCAGAACTGATAAAAGCATTTATTTGGAAAAAAGATTAATTTCTTACTACCAAATGTACATAATAAAATCATTGAAAAACATTAAAATAAAGAGAGATTTATAGTAACCTCTCCCTTCAAAACTTTTATTTTTATTCTGAAATAAAAAAAATTATAATATGCTGATAAGAGGAATTAATTAGAAGCGTGCACTTTGCGTAGCTAAAACAAAAAATGGTTTTTCACAAACTAAAGATAGATATATGCTGCGGTGGGCTTTTTTGCAGCGCACGCCAGAATTGATGTAGATGGCAGAATTTTTTCCTACTTACTTGACAAATATCGTTAAATTTTGGACACTTCATACAATATCTTTATAAATTATAGTCTATGCTATAAATTATAGCCTATGTGCTATTCTGATGTATAAGCTATATTACTGTAAAGTTTCATTAAAATCCATTCAGATGTTTTTGCGTGAAAGATCCACAAAGATTCTCAAACTTTCTCATTTATAATATATATATATATATATATATATATATATATAGGGAGATTGTGAACTAATTGTAGGAATTGAAAAATAGTGATCACACCGGAAAATTTTTTTTTTTCTTTTCTATAATAAGGAAGAAATACGCAACCAAAATTAAAAAAACATTTTACTTTTTGGTTTAAAATTTTGGAAATATATTTCTTGTGTAGAATTCAGCATCCAAAATATATTTGTATGAAAAGGACATTAAGGAAAAGAAACATATTTTTTCGAATGCCACGAGAGCAATTGAGAATATTGATTCTTAACGTCACGTTTTGAATCATTTGTATGAAAAGGACATTAAGGAAAAGAAACATATTTTCGTGCTGGAGATTCTTAACGTCACATATTCAAATAGTGGACCAAGCTCACATAAAAGGGTTTAGATCTGCAAACCGGCCACCTGGGAAACATACATCTTTGCGCTTAGCCTTTTAGGAGCAAAAATTTTTTGGTTTTCAAATTTTGGAAATATATTTCTTGTGTAGAATTCAGCATCCAAAATATATTTGTATGAAAAGGACATTAAGGAAAAGAAACATATTTTCGTGCTGAAGGATTGATTCTTAACGTCACATTTTGAATCAATACGAGAGCAATTGAGGAATATTCAAGTGGACCAAGCTCACATAAAAGGGTTTAGATCTGCAAACCGGCCACCTGGGAAACATACATCTTTGCGCTTAGCCTTTTAGGGCAAAAATTTTTTTGGTTTCAAATTTTGGAAATATATTTCTTGTGTAGAATTCAGCATCCAAAATATATTTGTATGAAAAGGACATTAAGGAAAAGAAACATATTTTCGTGCTGAAGGATTGATTCTTAACGTCACATTTTTGAATCAATACGAGAGCAATTGGAGGAATATTCAAGTGGACCAAGCTCACATAAAAGGGTTTAGATCTGCAAACCGGCCACCTGGGAAACATACATCTTTGCGCTTAGCCTTTTAGGAGCAAAAATTTTTTTGGTTTCAAATTTTGGAAATATATTTCTTGTGTAGAATTCAGCATCCAAAATATATTTGTATGAAAAGGACATTAAGGAAAAGAAACATATTTTCGTGCTGAAGGATTGATTCTTAACGTCACATTTTGAATCAATACGAGAGCAATTGGAGGAATATTCAAGTGGACCAAGCTCACATAAAAGGGTTTAGATCTGCAAACCGGCCACCTGGGAAACATACATCTTTGCGCTTAGCCTTTTAGGGGCAAAAATTTTTTTGGTTTCAAATTTTGGAAATATATTTCTTGTGTAGAATTCAGCATCCAAAATATATTTGTATGAAAAGGACATTAAGGAAAAGAAACATATTTTTCGTGCTGAAGGATTGATTCTTAACGTCACATTTTGAATCAATACGAGCAATTGAGTGAATATTCAAGTGGACCAAGCTCACATAAAGGGTTTAGATCTGCAAACCGGCCACCTGGGAAACATACATCTTTGCGCTTAGCCTTTTAGGGGCAAAAATTTTTTTGGTTTC
>BMAU01018543.1:0-50000 GCA_019973935.1 Trichonephila clavipes
TACTTCGATACTTTTGCCATTTGTATAATGTATAGCCTTAAAAAATTCTGACGTGTTTATTTTTTCCTTATGGCTCTCTCTCTCTCTCTCTCTCTATATATATATATATATATATGGAATTAATAACATATTTATAATATTCCTCGTGTATTAGTTGTTCCTATATTACTCAAACAAAAGCATTCTTATGAAAGACATATTTTTTTAAAAAACAGATCTACAGATCGGGAAACACTAAATATCTCAGGAATCGGCAACTTTGTAGCTGTGGCGTTTCAAATCTACCGATATGATTCAGAGTTTCCCACTGAAGGAAATAATTAAAAGAATTGATTTTCTTACGACGATGCATGAAGAGTTAGGGAGTACAGGTCAAAATATAGATTTAGAGTTTTGTTATATATTAATTTTGAATCATTTGTATAAAAATATTCTGTTTCACAACGGCAACGATCTATTTCATAACGGAATATCTATGGTATAATTTTTGACTCTCAATTTGTCACAATTCTGAATCAGCTGTTAAACAACTTCTTTACAGACTCAAAATATTTTTCAAATTAGTATATTATATGAGAAAAGGCCTGTTCACATATATATAAATATGTGGAACTGAATGTAGAAAACAGAGTACATGCAATTTTCTTCAAACAACTAAACCTCTCTCCAGCAATATGACATCCTAAACTAGCTGTCGATTTATCGTTAAAGTTAACTTTCAAATTCTTCATAATTCCGTAAATGTTGTTTTCCATAACTCTGAAGATGTTAGTCCAATAAGCTCCATTTCAAAATCATCATCTTCCATCCCCACCAAGATTGACAAATTTGGAGAGTAGTGTAGAGGGCCACTGTGAATCGTACCGAGTGCAAAATGTGGCACGCGTGCCATAGGTTGTCCATGCTTAAAATATTTTATTAAAACACAACATTTCAAAGATCATACAGTTACATATAGCAATAAAGATGCATGCAGCAAGTGCTTAAAGGCCACCTTAACAATTTATTAATTGTACGCAGGAACGAAGTGTATATATTGTTTAATACTGCATTTAATCGGTGTAAATATTTTCACTCAGGTGCACCAGTATTTATATATTGCCAAGATATATTGAGGAATTCTATTGAATGCGATAAGGGAATTACATTTAATGCCTCAATAGACGAGTGGTCGGTTATATTTCAGACTTCGAATCAGACTTCTTTCTGTTGTCGAAGAAATGATGCGTACTGAGCTTATGGGGTCTCAACAACCTTTTGATATGCGATTTATCTGATGTAGTAAGGACCTCATCATATCCGATAGTGCTTTAAAAATTATGAGTCTCATTTGGTTGTGTTAAACGAACCTAAGTCAAAAAAGAAGCTTTAGTTAGCGATAGAGAATCGCCTGCGATGATAATAATACATAATAATTGCTCTTACAAAAAGTTTTGGATTTGAAAATTGATAAGAATAACTATTAATGACTAGTTTTTGATTTTGCATTGTTTTAGTTTCCGCGATAGATCTTATAGCTTTGAGTTTCGGTCACATGGCGAGTATACATTGGAGCTAATACCTACCTTTCCTACTGATATACCAACACTACGGGAGGACTTAGAAGTTCATTTGAAGGTGAAATGTTCCATGTTTTACTTTAGTGTAATTCAAACTCATAACTTGACTGAACATCGCTTTTGGAGCTCGCATCTATGAACAATAGAATAACGTGAACTCAAGAGCAAACATAATTAATATTCATTGAATATAAATAAAAAAAATCTAATTTCACACCAAATCATACATAAGTAAAAAAAATTGTAATATGTTTTTTTCTGGTTTTTTTTCTTTTTGTTGTTGTTTTTAAGAATGTTTGAAGTAGTTATAGTTAGCACTCGTTATTTTTTTTACCCGTTATCCTGGTAATAATCTTGTATGGTTTCTTTCATACGTCTGTTAAAGTTCTGAAAGACTTCTAAGTTCAAAATGATTACTTTGGTTTGAAAGGATGATCAATGTCATTATCGTCTGTATTTATTTCATTTTATGTTACATCATTGCTTGTTCTATTGCGTTCATTAGGAAACATTAAAAAATACTGTACGAATGAATAGGAACTTGATTATACAATTCAGTTCCACGAATTTTGGAAAATTGCGTTTTATCGACTGTAAAATAGCATAAAAAGGAATTTTTTTTAAATAATTTTTGTAAAATTGATCTAAACATGAGACTATGAGAAAATGAACGTTATTTAAGTAACGATCATTTTAAAGGGGGAGTTTACTAAATAATTTCTTCTAAAATTTCTGCAATTTTCCTAGATAGCTTCTTTTTTGGGATATTTTCATCAATCAAGACCGAACAAATGAAGTTCTTGAATAAATATGGAAATGGGAATATCAGTTTATGACTATTGAATCAATTATATGGACACTGACCTATTCGAAAACTGGTAATTAAAAATATGTCTTAGAAATAATAAAGAGCAAAAGTTTTTCTGTGAGCATAGAAACTGATTTGTGTAAAAATACTGTAAAACCATAACTCCACTTATTAAATTTCACCAAGCTTTAGCGAATTTACATTCTTGTCTTGTTTATAGATACAATTAAACATATTTTTTAAAATAAAAAACTGGATTTTATTTCCATATTTTACTTCGAATTAAAAAAGAATGAACTATTTTTTTTACCATAAAAAGGAAATCTGCTTTAAAAATTCAGATTTTCTGATTTTTTTATAAAAAGAATTTCTTAAAAATTATGAAAATTATATATATATATATATATATATATATATATATATATATATATATATATATATATATATATATATATATATATATATATATATATTAACTTACGCCCGCCAACGTCCTCTCGGACATAAGGCGTCTTGCAGTCCAATATAAAGCAGATGTCACTCTAGAAGGAAGGAGAACTCCACAGTTGTCTTGCGAGAAAACATGAAGTAGAGCGGAGCAAGCGGATAGATGCTCCCCAGTCATTGACATGGATTTACAGAGAGGGCAGAGCGGTGAATCAGCCAGTTCAATCTTAAACAGATGGGCTTGCAGGTAATCATGTCCGGTGATGATTCTGAAACATGCCACACCCTCCACCCTAGATAGGGCAGAAAGCTGAGCACGTCTTTGGCCATCGAGCAGACAAGACCAAGGTTTGCCAACAGCCACGTCTGTAAGAGTGGAAATTCTCTTCTGTCGCAATTCGTCCCTGAGAAGTCGCTTGGCGTTTCGAAGAGGCATCGGATGGCAAGGTGGATGCAGCGTCAAAGTCTCTTTAGCCAGCTTGTCGGCTTATTCATTTCCATGAATACCGCAATGATATGGGATCCATTGGAGAACGACCTCTCTTCCGGTGCAAAGAAATGAGTTGATAAGTTGTTTGCACTTGAACTCAAGTTTTGATGAGAATAGATTGTAGCCAGATACGGTCTTAATTGCGGCTTCAGAATCTATGAATATTACAATATTTAGGCCAGATGTAGTACTAATCGCTCTAAAAGCCATAAATATTGCATAAATCTCACCATCAAAATTGTCTGACCAGGCACTAAGAGGTTCTTTAAGATTAAAGGAGTTGGAGAAAGCACCGGTTTCAGCCCTACCAAAGGGAGCTGTGGCAGAGCCATCAGTAAATACGTGTAACCAATCTTGATCTGGATATCTTTCATTAATCGTAGCCAGAGCCGCAGACATTAACTCAGCCAGAAGGGAATTATGCTTATGAACAGGCAGAACCAAATCCAGATTAGCAGAAGCATATCTCAAATGACTCGAGAAGATAGTCGGTCTAAAGAGGGGAAGTCTATTATCGGAAACTTCAAAAACATTTTCTAGTCTCTAGAACTCAAACAAAAAAGTATGTTGAATCTTAAGTCTTGTTTGGAAAGGTATGTATTTAGGCCAGAAATGCTCCTTTCACATTAATCGTTCACCAAGAGAAAGAGCAGAGTATTGTCGTCTTTCAGATGAACTAGAAATTTCAGTCTGCAGTTGCATAGAAGCGATAGGGGTCGAGGTGGCTGCACCAGTGATAAATCTCAGTGCTTTGTTTTGAACAATGTCCAACTTTGATAATGTACTATCAGAAGCAGTAACAAGAAGCTCAGAGCCGTAATCAATAACAGGTCTGATGTAAGATGTAAAAGTGGAAGTCAAAACACTTTGGGATGATCCCCACTTAACACCGGCAATTCTTTTTAACAGAGATAGCCTACTTGTAGCATTCTCGACCACTTTAGCAATATGTTTAGTCCAAGTTAGTCTGGAATCCCGAGAAATCCCGAGGTAAGTAGCGCAGTTGGTCCTGAGTATAGTATTGTTATTGCAAACCAGGTTAATGTTGTGCTTTTTTGTACTTAAGGTGAAAAGTTCAAAATTTGTCTTATCAGGGTTTACCTTTAAGTCTCATTTTCGAAGGACCAGTTTGCCAAGGTCACCAGTACCGAGTTCAGGGTACTTTCCAATTTTGGTATATCAGAACCGGTTGACCAGAGAACAAGATTATCAGCATATAGTAAGGAATTAATCTCAGGCACTGCATTATCGATGAAACTCAAAAGATCGTTAATCATAATATTAAAATGAACTGGGCTCAAAATAGATCCTTGTGGAAGGCCTTGTCTAGTTTGGCCATACCTCGAGCGAGAGTTGCCCTATTTGATATTTAAAAAGCGCTGAGAGAGAAAATCACTGATCCATTTAAAGAGATTACCGGAAACATTCATGTGTAAAAGTTTTGTGAGCAACATCTTTCTCCAGACCCTGTCAAATGCTGATTTAAAATCAACAAAAACAACTAGCGTGCCTTGCTTCTTTTGAAAGCCGTCTTTAATGTGTTGAGTCCGGCGAACAATTTGTTCGGTCGTATTGTAACCCCGTCTGAAGCCAGTCTGTTTCTCAGAAAATTGACCGCAGCTATATATATATGTTATGTTGTTACTGGGATTAATTCGTAAACTCCTTTGACAGAATAATCTGTTTATTTTTAAAATAAGAATAAATAAAAATGTAGAATAAAATTAATTAATTAAATGAACATTTTTAAACGTCGTTGCCTAATTGGCTTTCATTATTTTTAAAGAAATATAACGGCTCTGTCGATATGCGTCTGCTTCCCTTGCGGTCCCAACGGATTCTCTGGTTCTGATGTTCCTTCTCTCGCTGCTTCTTTTCCCGTCGGGGCCATTGCCCTCTCGTTTCCTTTCGAAACTATCTGCTGGGGGATGGATGCTACGGGGGCTTGCAATAGTGCCTTCTACTTCACAATCGGCCATCCTGAAAATGAGCTGACCACAGCGAAAGAAAATCCAAAATGTTGTAAGCAAACCTATAAAACAAAAATTGAAAACAGTGAAAAGAAAAAATAACAAGTGCGATGCTTTCCAGTACTTCACACAGGTGTTGTTTTTCTGGAAGTAGGTTGTCATTGCTGCTCACAGCTATTCAAAAAAAAGCTATAAAAAGGGAAAGAGAAAAAGTTCAGTTCGTTATTCAAAGTTCTGTTCACAGAGAGTCACTGTGGGGGGTACTCAAATTGCAGTCGTAAAATCGTCAGGCATCAGCGGTTGACCACCTCTTCGTGAAATTGACAGCTGTGGATGTAAGATGAGGACCTTCGTGTTGACCAACATTTTTAACTTCATTTCTGTCATGGGGTTTGACGGTCTTAATTAGGTAGGGTTCGCAGAACTTGGTCGTAATTTTAGTTGTGTTCCGGACTGGGTTCTTCTGTTTGTTACTGATTCGTGTTTTTTATATTTGTGTGGTTGTCTGCGTTTTTTAAAGAACTGGGCTTTACTCTTGTTTGGCTCTTTCAACTTCGTATCCAAAATGATGGAGTTAAGGAAATCGATCTGTCTAAGCAAATCGTTTTTCTCTTTGGCAAGGGCTTGATTCTCATCACTATCATTTGTTTTCTTAGCATTTCTTCCACTTGACTTTAGCTTCTTAATTTTGCGCTTGCTAGGTTTAATTTCTCGTTCTTTAGTTGACATCGATGTTTTAGGATTATCGTTTGATTCCGTTAGTGCGTTTACGATGAGTATTTTTTCTGTTAACGATTTACATTGAATTTCTTTCTCAACATGTCGCTTTTCTGTAATTTTAAATGTTTCTTGTAAGATCTCGTACTTTTCTTCTAGTTTAACTAACTTGTCAACCTTTTCTAAATTTGCTTCTTCTAATTTATGCAATTTATCTAATAACACCATATTTTCTAATGATAATGTAGATATGTTACGTACGTGCATTTCTAAATTTCTGCATTTATCTTCAGCATTTTTAAATTTTAGTTGTAATACTTCTAGGGCATTATCTTTTAATTCCGATTGGTTATGTGCCTTAGATACATTAATTAAATTAATAAAGTGATCCTTTTTCTTAGGTATTAATTCTATACCATTTGCACTAATTTTAAATTCAGTTTGTTTTAAAATATCAATTCCAATAATTACATCAATAGTTGTTTGTAAATTGTCAATAACATAAATATCCGTCATAAATTTGTTATCTTCAATATCAATAGTAGATTTAAAAGATCCAAAGGGTTTAATTTCACTGTTACCGAAAGAAGTTAATTTTATTTTCGTAGGATTTATCGTCGGTCTTCCAAGAATTTGATAAACACTTTCGCGTATTAAGGTAATAGTACTACCCGTATCAATAAGAGCATCAAAATCATAACCATTAATTTTAACAGTGTGAAGGTCCCTTGGGACCTCACTTTGAGAACGAGAATAATTTTGAGTCACAAAAGAACCAGTAGCCATTTTTATAAATAACTTTCTTTATTTGGTTATCTTTCCCAAATAGAATCAAAGACTTATTAACAAATATTTCTACTAATATTATGAGGTTTTAAAGGTAATATCCTTTAAATTAACTTAATTAATTAATGATCTAATTAATTAATTTATTAAATAACGATCACGCAGAAATTACCACGATAAGAGATCCCAGAATTATATTTAATAATGTTCTTATTGAACATTTAACTTTAATCTCACTCTTAAAACTTTAATGAGACTTTAAATACAAATCTATATTTACCGCTCGGAATCTCAATTCTTCATGAGATTAAATTATCTCCAACAATAAAACTTCAATTCAAATTCGCTATAACTTTATGTTTCAATATCTATCTCCTACTGCTCTAACTTTACTATTTCGTTTGACTTAAATACTGAATCTAATCTGCATAACAAGGAATCCTGTCCGCTTTTTGGAGTTGATTGGAAATAGGTAGGGAATTAAATTTCCCTAAAAAGGTCGACTCAGAAGGTTAGTGATAAAGTTCCGTATAGATTCGTCACAACAGTTTTACGCATTTCTGTTGAGGAATTGATTTCATTAACAATTTCACTAACAACCTCATTAACAACTTTATTTTGAACATCAGGTTTTTTAAATTCACACTGAGAGCTTTTATGACCAAATTGGTTACAATTGAAACATTTTAAACCTTTATTTGTATGGTAACATTCATTAGAGGTATGATTAAATAATCCACAATTATAACAACGTATACGTTCATCTCTCTTATTAACATTAGCATCATAAAATTGATCTTTATTATGAAATTTATTATCAGAACACATATTTTTATTAGATGTAGGATAATCAAACTGCTTAAATTTTGTATGCTTGTTTTCATTATCAATACAATAAGAATTATTTTGCATAAAAACCTCTTCATATATTTTTAACTTTTCTTTAAATTCTGAAATACTTTTACACATGCATATAATATCAATTTATTATGGTTAGAATCAGGTATACCACTTATACAATACATAATTAGGCTTTGATCGTCTAAACGAAAGTGTGCTTTTGAAGCAATTTCACGCATGGCCAAAAAATATTCAAATAGAGATTCCGTAGGGCGTAATTTCCGTTTTTGCATTTCCTTGTGTACGTCGTAAGAACAAAATAAACCTTCAAATTCTTCAATTAATGCAGCTTTAAGAGAACTATACGTTAATATGTTATGGAGAGTTTGGATAAAAGTCTTTGCAGGACCTTGAAGCAAACGTTTAACACAAATAATTTTTTGCAAATCAGATATGTGTGGGATAAAAATAAAGTTTTTTTCTACGTCGCGAAAAAAAGCTTTAACGCTGTAATTATCATTTCCCGTAAACGACCTCATAGTTGAAAAAAGGTCCTTTAACAAAAATGCATTCTGTTCGTTTACTCTTTGGCTTTGATTTCGTTGTGTTTGAGGGAGGGGAACAAAAACATCCTGCGGAGAGGGCAAGTGATAATTTGGCGGGGTGAGGGGTTGTTTATTCGCGTCGTTCGTAGATTCTAGCGAAAAGGGCGCAGAGTCTTCGTCTTCGTCATCCGTCAATTGTTCGGTAAAATTATTTATTAAAGACGCAAGGTCTGATAAATTTTTAAATATATGCTCGCTTAATTCTTTGGCGCTCCCCGCGCAATTCAGTCCTAATATAGTGCATACGATAATAAGTTCAGTTTTCGTAAAGTCCTTTAAAATTTTATTCTTTCGTGCTTCAATGTTGTAATTCTGTGGGAAACCCGCGAATTTTTTTAACTCTTTTCTAGAAGATTTACTGTAGGGTTCGTCATTAACAATTTTGTGCAGAAGTTGCACCGTTGAAGCAGGGGCCGTCTTTAATATGTTCGCAATAGCAGCAATTTCCTCTAGACAGATCATCGTAAATAAATATCTTCAGAACAATAAAGGAGTAAATTGGAATGGACTCACCGTTGATGATTTCGTTGTTGTGGCTTGAGTTTTTGGTTCCGTCGTTGAAGCGTGCGTGGTCCACCAGTCTTGACTCTTCGTATTTTCTAGGGTTTTTTAATTTTAATTTAATTTGAGGCCGAGCTCCCAAATGTTATGTTGTTACTGGGATTAATTCGTAAACTCCTTTGACAGAATAATCTGTTTATTTTTAAAATAAGAATAAATAAAAATGTAGAATAAAATTAATTAATTAAATGAACATTTAAACGTCGTTGCCTAATTGGCTTTCATTATTTTTAAAGAAATATAACGGCTCTGTCGATATGCGTCTGCTTCCCTTGCGGTCCCAACAGATTCTCTGGTTCTGATGTTCCTTCTCTAGCTGCTTCTTTTCCCGTCGGGGCCATTGCCCTCTCGTTTCCTTTCGAAACTATCTGCTGGGGGATGGATGCTACAGGGGCCTGCAATAGTGCCTTCTACTTCATATATATATATATATATATATATATATATATATATATATATATATATATATATATATATATATATATATATATATATATATATATATATATATATATACAGAGAGGGAGAGAGAGAGAGTTATTTGAAATAAAGTAAAATATGAAGAGCATAAAAAAATTTACACAGACACAAATATCTATCAATCTATATATAAGTGTGCGGGTTTAAATTTTCTAGGTATTTACTATAGAAAGATGTAAAAGTCGCGCGCGAAGTTCATCATAACAACAATTAATACAAATTTTTTGTGTAAATTAAAAGCACACTGATTTTGAGCATCCTATACATTTATATGCTTTTTTCTGGTTTCTTTTTACATAGTGTCCAAGATACGGTAATCCAAGTTCATAAAAAGAACCAAGCAATTGTTTGCCATATATTCGATTTTTTTAAAGTAAAGTGGACCCCTCTTTTCTTATTTGCAAATGTAAGTTGAAAAATTGCAAAAGTTTACAGAAATGACCAAAAGAATACCTCTTAAATTCACAAAACTCCTGCAAAAAGGAGAAAAATGTTGAAATAATGCGTATTTCTTTAATGAGTGAGAATTGATTGTCAACATAAGTCAGTAATGTGTTTTTTCGTTAAAAGATTACTCGAATTACAAAGAGCTAATCACGGTACTGATTAATGCATGATTTGACATTGTTTGATTTCTTCTCTAAATGTCGAGGAGAAAAAAAATCCTTAAAATCTATCAAAATCTGAAATTTATTGGAAAATATTTGATTAACAAAAACCATTTTGATTCTCATTACAGCAAAAAGAATATATAATTATCATAAAATACCGATGTGCGTAGAAGTTCAAAAAAATATTTGAAGATGCAAATTTTCAGTCTTTTATGACGTTGTTATTATCGGAATCGCCGTCCCAAATAAAAACATGTATATGTATATCCCAGCATATATATAAATGCATAGTGTTCTAATGACACAGAATTTGTAAAAATAGTTGAAATTGCGTAACAGGGCAAGTGATATGAAATATTATGAAAGAGTTTGACAACGGCAATGCTGCAGGGTCGTCTTAAAATTTTTTGAGGCCCTGGGACCTCATTTAAAAGTGGGCCATACCTGTGATCTTTAAAGTAGAGAGTATACAGCATGTATTGTCAAATATTCGTACAAACGATAATTTAAAAAATAAATGTGTATGACTCACAAACCTAGGCACAAACCAGCTCGATCGGCGGTGGCATTTTGACTAAAGGATTTGACTGATGGCTGAGAGTATTACGCCTAGGCCTAGGCATGGACAACGGCCATGTCACTGTTGCCAGATAACACGTAGTTTGAAATTCCCTGCTTTTCGGCGACTACATAACGAAATAATATTCGAACATAAAAATTATTCAGATTATAATCGTATTAAGGATGAGTCAGAACGAAACGAGTTCCCCACCAACGTTGAGGCCCTGAGCCCGGGGCCCAGTTGGCCCATGCCTTAAAACGACCTTACAATGCTGTATCCGTTATTTTGCCAAATTTTTATAGGGACAGTGTTATTATCTACAGTACATGTCATGCATGGGTTCGGAAATTTCGAGGAGATAGAATTATCAAGACCAGGAAAGATGCGAACATTCTTCCCTCGTTGCAGAAGTTCTTGATCAGGCGAAGAAACCTCTCGAATTCAATCTTGCCAGGATTATCCGAATCCTTTAAATTTCATATGAAATAGTCGAAAGACGAATGGAAGAGTTGGATTTTCCCAAAATGTTGGATCTTTGGATTCCACGTCCGTTTCCTGCAGATCACTGCACCGACAAATATCTACCTTTTACTTGCTTTTTCGGTACAAAAATGATTATTCTTGATGTGGATTGTTACAAATGAGAAGTGAGTTCATACCGTAAAGTAAAAAATTGATGGACTGTTCAAATTTTCAATCGTAAATAAAATACTTTTTATTCATCCACTCAAGTTCAAATACAATTTTTTAAACTTGTAATGGATGACACTTGATGTTAATACAATTTTTCAAATATTAATTCGTTAATTAAATTTATTTAATTAATAAATGGTAAACAAAAATAATAGTTCAACATCATGAATAGAAAGGAAAATCACACGTTGTGTCCCTGTAGCGCAATGGATAGCACGTTGGACTTCTAATCCATAGGTCGTGGTTTCGAATCCATTTGGGATGGCCTAATTTCAGAGAATATGATTTCTTTTTACTTAATTATTTTATTTGAATTATTAAATTTAATTAATGTATAAATAGTAACAACCAAACAAAAAATTGTCCAACACAATATCTAGAAAGGTAAATGGAAAATTGCAAGGAAAATTGCTTTCTATTTTGTCATTTAATACTGTGATTCTGTCATATACGTATTGATATTAATTGTAATTATTTAATAAAAAAAGTAACTAAAAATTTAAGTAGGAATTGACTTTAAAATTTTTTTTTTTATTTTTTTGTTCATCTTAACAGGTAATTAATACCATACAGTTGCAATATGTCCTCTTGAATCTCTAGTGTCTGATGCAAGCAAAGATATTTAAAGATAATTTACTTGAAGATAGTAATAATAGTGGAAAACAATCGTTTCGAATTAAAAATTTTTCGTAAGCTCTTTCACACAGATTTTATAACAATTTTGAGAAAATATAATGAACTGTATTCAGTGACAATGTAACGTAGAGTGTTTTTTTTAAAAAAAATTTATTGCCTCTCCTTTTTGGTCACAAAATTAAATAAATTTTGCTTCAAAATTAAGTTTCCAGATAAAAAACATAAAATATTAATTATATTTAAAATTAAATTTATGGTTGAGTTCCATTTAATTTATGGTTGAACATATGAATTTTTTATTTTTCATTCCTCCTCCATCTACCCCGATTAAGGGTTATATTTTATAACACTTAAAATCAAGATAAGGAAATGCTGCTTCAATGGACATGAAGTTTTTATTCTGAAAAATCACATTCAATTAATTATTAGTAATTTAATAAGCATTTATCTAATTATAAGATATCTCAATTAAAAATACACTTAAGAGATCATACTTAATTTAAAAATAAACTATTATTATACACGAATATACATCCATTCTAATTTTAAAATTCGTTTAATTTAATCATTTGGTGACAGTAATGTCTTCCAATATAATTTTTAATCGCAATAAATCCAAATCATGTGTGCCTAGAAATACTTCAAATGACCTTAAATAGAGATAACAACAACAACAAAAAATGTTTAAAAATTTTATTTAAATTTTGATTGAATTGTAATTTTTTTCGCTGAGTTAGAAGCAAATAAAAATATAAGATTACAGCGATTTTTTCCCCATTGCAAAATCAGAATCTATTTATAAGGCCGTACTTAATGGCTTAGAAGACCGCTTGCAGGCTTAAGGCTACATGTTCCCTACCTCTAAGATAGTTGAGAATCTTTAGCATTAGCATACATTATTTTAAATGCACTTTTCCTGCATTCCGCAAAAAAAAGACACATTTCGTAATATCCAACGGAGTCTGTAATTCCCATTGTAAAAGCTATGTCACGACGCATATGAACAATGGTTTATTTAAACGAGGACTTCTCCAGTCCCTAAATTACGTGTTTTATGTGATTAATGGAAAGTAGAGCTAGTGTTCAAAGCGCATCTTGGAAGTTGCATTGAAACGTGTGGAGATACAAGTAGAGAGGAGATGTTTTGAAACGTTAGACATATATTCTTAGATGTGAATATATTGCGTTATTACAGCTATTGCGCTATTTTCGTATTGATTACACGCTAATTTATTCATCAAAATCATTACATTCTCAAACTGAAATTCATTAGTAATTATTAATTAAATAATCAATATAAGTAAATCAATATAAGTTTTGTTAAATATCAATTGATTGATTGCAAAAAAACAACTAATTACACCCCCACCATCAAAAGATTAAAATAGCTGTTTTTTAACTGTGGAATTGTATTGAATTCTAGTAAAATTATAACATTATCAATGAATTTTTCTTTCGAAAAAATATAAGAATTCAATAGTTTTCAAAAAAGAAATTAATGTTAATGGTAGGAAAATACTTGAAGAATAACCAGGGGTGTAGCAACCGCCGTATCAACCGTATCAATGATACGGGACCCCAAAACGTGTGAGCAAAAAATCGCAAAACGTTAAGAGACCTCTGAAAAAGGTCCCCAAGGATTTTTGATACAGGGTCCACTCAGGACTAGTTACACTAGTGAGAAATACCAAAAACATTTTGTATGGAACACACATAATAAATATAGATATCAATGTTACAAGTTGGAATATTTTCTTTCTCTCAATTTAAGATATCTATATGACTCATTCCTGGTTTATCCGCTAATCATTGTTTCCTTCTCTTTATCTTAAATGTGTGGCCGTGGTAGCCTAATGGTCATGGTCCCAACACGTGGCAGGTGTGCCATGAGTTCAAACCCTAGTACCACTAAATTTAGAGGGACTGATGCGTGCTAAATCTGTCGGGGCTCAAAGTACTCCGTTGGTGTCTGTTACTGGCCAAGATTATTTGATCATATCTTTAAAGTGTATGAATACTGATTTTAGAAGTAATATTGTTTCCAACTCGTGAAGAACTTCTTTTGATACTTATAGTTACGAGTAATTTTCATTACATCTTTTTCACTTGATAATAATAACAAGGATGTTCTAATTGCCGGTGCTGAAAGTAGCCGGATACCATTCAATTGCGTCAGCAAAGATCGCTATGCATACAAATGAGGTTGCTACTTCATGAAATTCCATCAGGTCCACCAATGGATAATTCATTGGCTGCTGAAAGGTCCGATGACTCCGAAATGCATCAGTGAGTACACACACACAATGTGTTCCTTTCACTTATATTCTTATTTTTCAAAGGACCTTTGAACGAAAGAAGTTAAATATCATAAAAGTGCTTCATTTGAAACTTTCAAAGGGACCTATATCTGGAGTTGACCATCAAAAGTTTCCTTCTAGAATTGACCTAAGTTGAAAGAGAATATTTGTTCCCCTCTTCTTTACTATATATTTGCTCATTTACTTATTTATTATTATAAATATGTTATTCTCTGTCAAATGGAATTACAAATACCTTTAGTGTTGTTATATATATATTTCACTTGCAATTTATTCAGCGAGAACAAATTTTCATTCCGTATTAATATGGAAAAGTGGAAACGTTATTTTTGAGAAAGTCAAATAACATTTCTCAAAAATTCAAAAAATACGTAAGAAAAAAAGTTAAAAAAGAGTTTGGGATTATTTGGCGGGAGAATCGTTTAGAGTATTGGTGTTTATGTGTTTTTCTTAGTATGAATCGATATTGAAAACAGTTATAACCCCGTGTAATGTGACGATTTCTAATAAGAAGAAATTGATATTCTAAAAAGCACACACAGTTTCTTGGGTGCTAATATTCGTAATTTATATATATAGAGGAGAAAAGCGACTCACTGACTGACTGACTGACTGACTCACTGACTAATCACGATATCTCCGGAACTATTAAACCTACAGACTTGAAATTCGGTAGGTAGGTTCCCTTCATGGAGTAGACATCAGCTAAGAACGGATTTTGCAAAGTTCAAACCCCAAGGGGCGTTATAGATAATTATATTTCCTTTACTAAACTATTAGATGTAAAGTCGTGAAACTTGGTACACAGATTTTTCTTTCATAAACTAGAGATTCCCTACATTATGATTTTTACAAAAATCGACCTCCAAGGGGCGTTGAGGGCGCTTAAGGGGCGTTATACATAATTATTTCCATTTTTAAACTATTAGACGTACAGTCTTGAAATTTGGTAAGCGGATTCCTTTCATAGAGTACAGATCCCCTACAGAATGGGTTTTGTGAAAATCGATCCCAATTGGCGTTGTGGAGAATTAAGGGGCGTTATATAGGCAATTAACGCCTTTTTAAAACTATTAGACGTAAAATCTTGAAATTGAGTTAGCAGATTCCATTCACTGAGTAGTGATCTGTCATAAGATGGGTTTTGTGTAAATCGTTTCCTAAGTGGCGTTGCGGGGGCTTAAGGGGCGTTATAGATAATTATTTCCCTTTTTAAACTGTTAGACGTACAGTCTTAAAATTTGGTATATATATATATATATATATATATATATATAAGCTAATTCCTTTCATAGTGTAGAGATCCGCTACAAAATAGTTTTGGGGAAAATTGATCCCCAAGGGGTAACTGAGGGGGATTAAGGGGCGTAATAGATAAATATTTCCGCTTTTCAACAAATAGAACCACCTTCTTGAAAATTAGAAGGTATGTTCCGTTCATGGAATAAAGTTCCTTTTACAAAGATTTTTGCGAAAACGGACCCCCAAAGGAGTGGGGTTGCGAGGGATTAAGGCGTGTTATAGAAAAATTCCTGTTTTTGAATTTAACTCATTTACTTGAAATTTGTTGAGCACTTTTCTTTATATAGTTGAATAGAGTTCCACTAAGAATGGATTTTACGGACATCAACTCCAGGGGGAAGCGGGGAAAGTTATTGGGGAGTATTGATAGACAAAATTCCCGTTTTTGAACTGCTAAGACTATAATAATAAAATTTGGTTTTCATGCTTCTTTTGTTGAATTGGAATCCGCTAAGAATGCTGTCAACGAGGTATTGATGATAAAAATTCAGTTTTTGCTCTGTTAGATTTAGACTTGAAATTTAGCACGCATGTTTATTTTATGGAGTAGAGATCCACTGAAAGTTGCTTTGGTGGAAATCCACTTGATTATTAGGTTAAGTGAGCGAAAACAATCTTCTACTTCTATTTTAGATATAAATAGAAATTAGATATTATAATTTATGTTCTTTTTATAGCAAGGGGTGAGAGTGTAACAGCTATAAATATATTTTTCTATACAATCGAATTCTTAATGCTAGATATCAATAATTAATATATATGTAGACAGTATACATATATACAACATCGTGAAATACCCAGTGAAGCGGGTGGGTAACGGCTAGTTATATATATATACCCAATAGTCTTATAGTCCAAGTGAAAATGCTCTTCGTCTTTCCACTAGAATACTGGAAAACATGTTAAGTCATTTTTCAAGGTTAAATTGCTCCAGAAAAGTGTGTTTAGTTTTTAAGTAATTTCAGCTAAAGTATGGTGGATTTCAATTGATTTTCTGTTGCAATATTGGTGAACTTGCTCTCAACTGAATATAAACGTATCCGTCACCTGGACGTTGTCCATGTACTCATCGTAGCGAATTATTTATCTCTTTATCGTTACCGCTGTTGCAAAAGCTTCATGTTGACTTTTTATCTGTTTACGCTATCATCCTGATAATATTGTAAAGGATCCGATATTTCCGAAGCGTATATAAAATCATTTTTGGTGCATTGATAATGTCATTGTACCTACATGAAGTCCTTCACCTTCCAGAATTCTTGGAGTATGATCTTAAAACCTGAGTTTAAAATATTACTATACTTAGGGATCATATATTTTTAATTCTAGTAGCCATGCTATTTGAATACATGTTTTTAGAATGAAATCATGATTTTTTGATAACTTCTGGATAATCATTTGCGTAAACTATTTCTTTTTGTGATGTTGTGACGGGTCTATCCAAGTTCTTTCAACTAATAAGCCTCTTGGGGAATTTGGAATTTTTAAAAATTATTGTATTGGAAACCTTCCCCCGAAGAAGAAGATTTGAGTATGTAAATTAAGACATATATAAAGATTAAACTTTCAAGTTAGAAGGAGAGAGATGTTAGACTGCTAATGGATAGCAGTGATTGATTAAACGTGAAGTGAGGCGTGAGCAATTCGTAGCTTATTTGTATTATATTAAAGTTGAAAATTTGGTCAACTATAGATTAAATTGGAAAAGATCGCTTAGAATTGTGGAAGGTGTATTGCCTGACCGTAAGTTATCCGATAAATTAAGACTTATCTTATCTCGTCCACCTCGTTATTGCTTTCCATATTTAGTAGTTGGTGCATCTCTTAACCTGGTTAATAGAATGTGTGTTGTTTGTCATAATAGTTGATAAATAGAAGTTATTATGAATATAGCAAATCTCTTCCTTCCGATTCTCCCACAACCCGTTGGTGTGGTTTGGTAGTTAAGATGGGGGGCAGCTCAGGTGTTGTCCACGTCACTTAACCACGGTTCAAAATTACGTCGTCCGTCGCCAAAGGCCCTCGTGTAGCTGAACAGTGCGACGTTAGTAGGTAGAAAAAGCCGATTCTGCTGTAAAGGCGGTGCAGGCGGTTGCAGGCGGTTGTAGGCGGTTTCAGGCGGTTGTAGGCGGTGCAGGCGGTTGTAGGTGGCCGACGGCATTTCAGAGGTGAGTTGTTTCGTTCCTACTGGCGAGTTGAGTTGTTTCGTCCCTGCTGCCGAGTTGAGTTGTTCGTTCCTGCTGTTGAGTTGAGTTGTTTTCTCCTGTTGAGTTGTTTCGTTCATGTTGCCGAGTTGAGTTGTTTTCTCCTGTTGAGTTGAGTTGTTTCGTTCCTACTGACGAGTTGAGTTGTTTTTCTCCTGCATTGGCTTTGATTTTCGAGCTGAGGGGGCGAGTTGAATTGTTTTTTTTTCTACAGCTAAGTTGAGTTGTTTTTAAAAAATGTGCACAAAAAATGGAAGTATGGGAATGTTAAACGTGCTCATGGCGCCACCTATTGATTAAAATATACACTAATTATAGATTTTAAAATGATGGAAGTAAATAACGCTCAAATAAAAATAAATAAATCCAGATTCAAACTCACGGCCTCAGATCAAAATGTCTCCACAGGACAATAGTTTTTCAGTTACGCTAACCATTATCCTATGAAGGCATACAGACCTGAAGAAAACTTATGTTTATAATCTCATGAATTTAATTTTGCAGGCGAAGCAGACGGCGACATGTTTTAAAATCATTTTCTTGATTAAAATGAAATAAAAAAAGAATATTTAATTTATATTATTTTAATAATGTGTAAATTTTAATTCAGTATAATGATTACATACACACACAGTAAAGATACAAAGTAAATTGATTATTCAGAAAAATGTGCCGTAGTATACTCGTCATCAGCGTGAACGGGTTACGATTTAACTTGTTTTAGCTTGTCTGATCTTGATTCTACAAGACGGCTTTTCCAGGCGAAGCAGATGGCGACGTGTTTTAAAATCATTTTCTTAATGAAAATGAAATAAAAAAAATATTTAATTTATATTATTTTAATAATGTGTAAATTTTAATTCAATATAATGATTACACACACACAGTAAAGATACAAAGTAAATTGTTTATTCAGAAATCAACATCTTGTATTGCGTTTTACATTACAATCGTATATTTACATTACAGGAGAACAACAATTTGTAAAATTTATTTCAGTGTAATGATTATACATGTACAGTAAAGATACAAAGTAAGTTGTTTATTTACAAAAACAGCATTCCGTTTTACATTACAATCAATTATTTATACACACAAAAAAAAATTCCATTATTGGATTTTATGTCCTACAGCTCATTAAATAGGTCTAAATTCATCAACGACCAATGACCATGTGCAAGAGTAGTAATGCCATCACCATTAATAAACCTTTTGTCATCTTTATATGACAGAGCAAGTTTATTTTGCTTTATTGAATGTAATGAATGGAATTTGGATCTAATTAAGTTCATGTCAACATATTTTATTTTTTCATTAAAAAGACAAGCTTTGTAGTCCTCAAATGTTATTTTATTTTTTATAGTTTGTTTTTTAATTCCTTTTAACCGCTTTTCAATCTTATTGTTTGTTTTGTAGGCATACATTTTCGATTTTAATCCTACATATTCTGTCATAATATTTCCTTTATTTTCATCCTTCATTTTTCCGATGACTTTTTTGTTAACAAGAGGTAAATTATAAATATTGTTTTTATCATAGTCTGAAGTATCATATAAGTTAATATCCTCTTTCATGTCACTATAAAAATCATCAGTTTTTATTTCATATATAAAAGAATCGGTGTCTGTATACATGAGCCGTACTTTTGAGTCATAACGGTGCTTCATGTACTCATAGTGAAAAGAATACATTAGAACTTTTGATATATCTAAAATTGCCATTCCTACCTGTATTGGTTTGAAAAATTTGATTTGGGTTTTTTTTTAGATGGACGGCCATTAAGTTTTCAGAAAATATTGTGCGTCGATTAAAATTTGATTTCGCTATTAACTTTCGAGCCTGCTCTTTTGTTGAACATAAACGTATATCTACTCTTCTTCTTACATTTTCCATCGTTTTCCCGAAAATGCTATTATTCATTAGTTTGTAATAATAATCCTTTTGAAAGTCATTTACAGATTTAGTTCTTAATTTAATATTATAATCTATGTAATTTTTAAGCCAAGGAGATTGAAAAAAATTTTAAAACGCGATGAATTTTTTTTCAAGACTAACCCTAATTTTAAATATAGCTTTAAATTAGAATAATGGAGAATATATTTTGTTTTTGGTTCCAAAGTAGTTAAAAGTCTAGGCTCTTTACAATTAGGTGGGGGCTTATTTTCAGGGGCAAGGGGAAAGTCTGAATGTTTGTCATGCAAATCGGAAGGATATTCAAGATCTACTTCCAAGATGTAACCTACATCGGATTCATCTGATAAATTTAAAATATCCTGTTCAGTTAAATCGTTATCACTCCAAACAAAATCTTTTAAGGGTAGATATTTACTCATTGCATAACCGTACAAATCATTTGCGTCAAGATACATTAAATATTTTATCTCATCATCTGGGTTAAAATTAGACATATATCTGTTGTTTGCGATAGCATAACGATTGCAACACTGACTTATACCTCCTCTTACACCCTTTTCTATAAAAAGAAGCATGTCGTAATCTGTGAACAGTTCGATAGCTACTTTAGTATGTAATAACATAGCATCCCATGATAGAGCTGGGGTGGTAAAATACCAACAGGGGTCAAGTTTATAAGTTTGCATGCATATTTTCCGAAAGTTTTCAGAGATCTGTTAACAATAGAACATCTGTTTTTACATATAGATCGCAGTATTCACCAAGATTATTTAAATGAAATTCATTAAATACTTTACATGCATGATTATAATCTTCTACACTTATAGCCTCCTCATTTAGTTTATTGTAAAATTTGCTAATAGGTGGTAAACAAGAATCTTTACACTTTTCAAAACTATCAAAATAATCATACGGAAAAACTCCCTTTCTTAAAAGTAAATCTATTTTTTCTGAGTCAAAATAATGTTTCATATATTTAAATTCATCTTTTTTTAGTGTTTTTATCAAATTTTCCAAACTAGAAGACATGAATTTGAAAGAATCTAAAAACCTTAACTGAAAATCATTTGAAATATTTTTACTGAAGGAAATATATTTTTCTTCGGTGTTCGGAATTAAATTAATTTGTTTTTCATCATATCCTAACTCATTAATAAAGGCCGCGGTAGCCGAGTGGTATAGGTATCGGATCGTGGCTTGCCTGGTCACGAGTTCGATCCCAGTACCACTAAAGACCCGCCGTGTAGGGCAGCGATGCACGTTAAATCTGTCGAGAGCTGAAACGTCCTCCCGTTGGTGTGGTGTGGTAGTTAGGAGAGGGGGGTGCCAGCTCAGGTGTCGTCCACGTCACTTGACCATGGTTCAAAATTACGTGGTCCGTCGCCAAAAGCCCTCGTGTAGCTGAACAGGGCGACGTTAATATTAAATCAATCAATCAATCAACTCATTAATAAAAATATGGGCGTCATATCCTGAAAGATTATGGAAGAAAACAGGCAAAAATTTGGGGGTTTTCATTGCTAAATTACAACTATTGCAACAAGGGCCATTAAATTTTTGAGTAACATGATTATGATCCCTAACCTTGATATTGTTTTCGTGAAAGGTTTGACCACAAACATAACAATTATTAGCATTATCATACAATTGCTTTTCTGATTCAGTAAGAGGTAATAACGGTTTTGATTTTTTATAAATATTATCAATTTCTATTGCATCTTTTTCTAACTTTTCAATAAAAATTTTGGGGGCATCAATACCTCTATATACTACTGGATCTTTATAATGCCCTCCTTGATAACTGATAAAATAACAAAAACCTATTGGGACATGTTTTTCATAAATATTTGTAAAGGAAAAATTTGGTTTAGGACAGCAAGTATCAGTTTTCCTAGTTACACACTCGAAATCCGCATATACAACAAAAGGTATTTTTAAACAATGTTGAAAATTTTTAAATTTTAAAAACTTACTTGTTTCTGACGGCATTACTACCCTTGCAGGATTTTTATGTATACACATCTCATTGTGCTGAAGAAGTTTGTATTCTGTTTGGAAAGCACTTAAACATCTTTTACATATAAATGTTTTATGTTGATGTTTTGTTAGTTGTTTCGAAACAAGTCGAGATAAGCTTTTAATGAAACAATAATGTCCAAACTCTCCATTTTTTACGTAAAGCAAATCTATATGTTTCTCACACACTATATCACTAATGAGGAGAGGAAATATTTTTAAATCTTCTTCAAAAGAATAAATGTTTATTCCTATATCGTTCATTTTTGAAAATTTTTTCACCTCGTTAAGCGGTGTTGGAAAGGATATTCCATCAAAGTTCAGCTTATTTAGGTGGGGACAAAACTTGACGTTTTGTTGGGGTTGCTGGTGTTGGGGTAAAGAGCTGCGAGAATAGACCACATGAAACACTGAGAGTCCTTTTTATTGATGACATTGATGATTGCCTTTGTTTCAGCGATCTGCTTCGGCACCTCGATGAAGGATGATGAACCTCTGAAAGGAGAATAACGGTTCGTGCGGACTTCGAGTCTTAAAATTTCGTCCAGTGTCCAGCCCGAGTCTCTACCTTCAAAATCCTCACTTTCTTTCACTATTTTCTCAGACACACATGTCGTCATAAAGTCTGGCGAGATTAGTTCCTTGTAATACCTCATTATTCGGCGTTTTGAATTCTACGTTCTTTATCATTTTTCCAGCATCTGTCGCTTTCGAGTAAATGCAATGAACCCATTTACTCTTTTTCAAAGCTTTGTAAGTTTGCAGTTCATTGCGAAAAATAAAGATTGTCTCTTCTTTTCTTAAGAGTAGAAACTCTTTTATCCCCAGTGAACTATCGTTATTGGGAAGATTAAAAGTTTTATATGCTTTTTGAAAAGCACTCTCGTTCTGTTTTGGTGGTAAGAAGATATTTTCAGGATCAGCCGTAGAGTTTTCAGCAGATGTGGACAACTGTGTTTTCTTTTTCCTACTTGATACAGACAAATCCACTCTCTTTCTTTTCCCCGCTTCTTTCTCCAACTTTCTTTCGCATCTTTTATTGTTCAAATGTTTCAATAAGTTGTCTTTACGGGTAAAGGACGTACATAATGAAGACGTAGAACTTATAGAACGTTGCTAAACACACACACACACTACTAAATCAGCAATCAACTGCTACTCTGTGGCGATCAGGCGCAATACATAGATTCAATAGAGCAAATTGGAATGGATATCTCCCACCAACCCCTTTTAAACTCCAGAGGTGGGTCCACTACACCCCCCTCGTCATTTCTCATTGGTCGACCCAACAGAAATCATCACACGGCCCGCAGACTCATTAGCGTCCTTATTGGTTCGAATCTGACAATAGCTCTATCTCTGACCTTCTCACACTCACTGGCTACACAAGGTCCGCCCGAACACCTGATCCCCTTACCACCCGCCGTTTTTGAGGCGCCGATGTATCGAGTCAGACGAACTCAGTCAAAAGATGAACAGCGGGGTTTCGTCCAGCCCATTAAGACTACAGACCCACTGACGTCGCAGACCAGAATCCCAACAATGAACAATGACGCCCAAGGCCATGTGCTCTGTCCCCAACCTCACCTGCTCTAATCTATCAAACACCATGAGAAAATATTCTACTGAATGTATATCACAATCTCACTTTTATCTGGTAACGAATCAAGACAGGAAAATACAGGATACAATAGATATGATTACGGACAGGGAAAGAATTTTCCTTTCGGTATCACACAAAATGAAATTTATAGAATTAAGTGACTCGTAGTATAAATAGCAACATCATTCATAAAATTATTTAGTTTAATCATGGATTCTCTCAAATTAGTTCATCCATTTACTTTAATCTTGGCTGGGCCATCTGGTAGCGGTAAAAGTCAGTTCGTTAAAAATTAATCGAAAAAAATAAAATGATTAAACCCTTTCCTAAAAATATAATTTGGTGTTATGGAGTTTACCAAGCGTTGTATGAAGAAATGCCGAATATTTCCTTTCATGAAGGTATCCCCTCTAATTTGCACCAGTATTCGGATGCGTTAATTGTTATAGACGATCTTATGGGAGAGTTAGGAAATGATCCCCAATTAACAAAATTATTTGTAAAATTTTCGCATCACAGAAATTTAAGTATAATTTTGTGGTACAGAATATTTTTCATAAAGGGAAAGAAATTAGAGAAATTTCCTTAAACGCTCATTATCTTGTATTATTTAAGAATCGAAGAGATCAATCCCAAATTACACATTTAGGTCGCCAATTGTATCCTCGTAAAGTGAAATTTTTTTCAAGAATGTTACGCAGATGCCACATCAAAACCGTACGGATACTTACTTATTGATTTAAAACCTGAAACTGATGAATCCTTGCGTGTGCGCACAGGTATGTTTCCTGGAGATGTTTTTATGTATATCAACCTCGTTGACACATTACTTTGAAGCATATAAATAGATTCAAATTGTTCAATGAATATTCAATAGTTCACAAGATGCCGGTGTGTTCTGAACAAACTTTAGAGCTCTTAAAACTAATTTCTAAAACAAAACACCCAAAATCTATTTTGAAAAAGTGTTCAAAGAAAGAAATAAAACCTTTTTGTGCGAGTGTGTGCTGAATGTTTTATGTGGTAACATATTATTGACTAAAATTAAAAAAAATCGCTTATCTCCCTATAAAGAAAGCTTAAGAAAACTTTCTAACAAAAACACACCTCTTTACGAGAAAAGAAAATTTTAATTCAAAAAGGAGAAGGATTCTTATCTATTTTTATTGCCTGCGACAATTTCAGTCATCAGTTCTTTAATTCAAAATGGAATTTAGCAAAAAATTTGTACTGGTACCCGAAGAAAGAGTTCAAGTAACGGAACACTTATCGGAACTTGATCAACGCATGAAAAACATTCTCCATAATAAGGATTTAACGGAAGAAGAAAAAACAATTCTCTATTTACAAGTTTTACAAGAATATACGCACTTTTCTAACGAAAATCGAAGAGAGTCTGAACCAGTTCAAATGAAGCATCTCTATCAGAAAATCAAGAAACGGAATCATTAAAGAAAATCTAAAAGAGTCAGTAGTAAAGACGGAAAAGAAGTGTTTGAGGATGAAATTTTTAGAATTGTTCCAGCTAGGTATAAAGAAAAAGCAAAAAATATTTTCCAGTTTTTTAAAGCTTCAAGAATCTTTCAGTTGGAATTCTGATGGTGAAATTATTTACAAAAACACTGTTATTCCAGGAAGCAATATTGCATTCCTCGTGAATGATTTTCTACGGAATCGAAAATCAGCACCTGAAGGAAGATATGTATTTTTAAGAGCTTTGAATGATGTAAATTTACCGAAAAATCTAGATGTAAATAAAAAATTGTATCAGAATAACAAAATTATTAAGAAACCAATAATGTATGCTCGCAGAAATGCATGGTTGAAACTTTGAAATAAATGATACTCTCATTTGATTAAAAAAATGTCTCAATTGTCTCTTTATGATTTGAACAGTTTTCTTTTGCTGAAGAAAATATACTTATTTGATAAAATTTAAAAGTTTCAAATATATAATTAAATAAAATTATATTAATCTTTTTGGGTGAAAAATTTATCATAGAAAAAAAATTTTTTTTTGAGAGAAAAAGAAATTTAACATAGAAAAATCTTAATTTTTTTTTTTTAGAAGAAAAAAATTATCATAAGAAAATAAATATAGAAAATAGAAAAAAAAATTAAATAAAATAAAAGACACACACATATTTAGTTTCATTCCATTTTTTTATTTTCTAAATACAAATATTACACCATATCGTTTCTTTACAAATTGATACATTTGAAAATCATTTATATACAATTGATTCAAAATATAATGCATAGAATAGCCTTGGCTGCGTTTGAATAAAAAGTAAATACAGTATTGCCCACAAACATTGGATGTTGGTGATTGAAACACTTTAGAATTCCATAATACATCTAAATAGGTGGTAGTGCTAATGTTATAGAATACAGGAGGTTGTCCAAACGAGTCATAAAATTCTAATTCTCTTTTATCATTTACAAATAATGCTAACCAGTGTGTTCCAGGTTGTGAAGAGTCATCAGAATTCACAATAGCACACATGTTTTCTTGCAGAGGAGGGAGCGTATCTCTAGAATAAACACCTTGAAAATAGGGGACGTTGTCTTCTCTTGAGATAAAACTGTATACATTTGCATTCCATCCATTCTTTAATTTCCGAAATCATACAAGATATTTCTCGATTTGTTTATTTCGATTAAATTTTCAAACTCGGCGAAAACGATAACACATACGGTTTGTTCTAAAGATTTGCTGAATTTTAATTCTAATCGCAAATTGCTATGTTTTATCAGACTTAAATGTTCTCCTGAAGAACATAAATCCGGTGAGAGGTTAAATCCAAACAATGTATTGGAATCTTTATATTCTTTTCTAGAAATAAATATACCTCTGTCTTGACCCATTCGATCTGTCCCAACAAATAGAGTTTGATAGGCCCGTATGTATTGATCTTTAGAAAAATCGAGTTCTAATGGATTGTGAGGCACTGGTTGTCCATCCACATACACTCCAATAAAATTTAAATTAAAATGTTTAAACTCATAAGGAGATTTTGAAAATGCTCCGTGAAAAGCTTCATTATCTACACACATCCTACAAAAGTTTTTGGCATTTGGCCTGAAAATATGTTATCTTGAATAAAAGACATGCTTCCTTTAGGAATCGAATACACTTTGCACAGAACTCGGTTAATGGGATATTTTGCGCTTGTTTTCCAGTGCTTTTCGCATGACCAAGAATAACTCCAGGATTCACACGAACTTTTCGTATGAATAAAGAAACATGATCCAAAACAACTTTAAATCCCTCAGATCCTTGTAAACAAAATTCGGGCTTGCTTCGTATTAATTTTATTTTCAAATCCACTAAATTGAGTAAAAGACGATCTTGATGAAATAAATCCGAATGTATACAACCAATCATGTCTACAGTTGCACTTTCTTTAAAAATTCGGTTATTTTCTTGAGACCATCATCAGAATCCTTGTAAAATAGTTCAGCCGTTAATTGGGAAGTTTTGCTGTCATATCCATGGTTTAAGAGAGTTTCAATATAAGATCGATAGGGATATGTATTACTGGAATTGGAAACCACGCGATCATTTAAGGATACATCTATTTGAGAAAATAGTGAATGTAGAAATAAATTCACAGGTCCTATAGTATCATCTTTAGTAATAGGCGTATTGTCCACTTTTACTATTTTCGCTTTTACGTATAATTGTGTTTGACTGAGATCTATGTAATCTTCTGCACTTCCGGAAATGTGAAATTCTACAGGTGCATTATCGAAAACGTTAGAAAGAGGATGAAATTGTTTCCACTGCCCATCTTGAATAACTGTTTGAGTTCCTGGTAAGTTGAATAGTTCTAATTCAGATTTAACACATTCAGGAGAATCTTTAAGAATAAATGCCATTTTTACGAGTCGAAAATGTCACGTACACTCACTTTACGTGCTTTGGATGAAATGAATTTTTCTGTTTCTTACGCTTTCTTTTATACTGTCCTTTTCCTACCATAGACTGAACTCTATCAATAGCTTTCTGAGCTAATTTTTTTTTTCCACTTTCTCTGCTTCTTGTTTTTACAGCTTCTTTAAAATTTTCTCCTGACAATACATCAGAGGCAACACGACTCCCTGTCATTAATACTACTTTTTCCAATAGTTTTACCTCCTTTTACTAAAAGGTAAAGCTGCTCTAAACAATCGACGAAATATTCCTCCGATTCCATAACCCTTTTGAAAATTAATTCCCTTGTAATGAGTCAGACCCGAACCTATTTGACCTGCATAATGGTCTTCAAATCTTTTAGTACAGCAAACGTATGGTACACTCATCTTGGTCTTTTATCTCCAAATGAGGGTATGAGAAATGCATTGCTTTATTTATAGTATTTGCCTCATGCGAAAATGAAGCACTATGATCACTTTACCTCTTTCAAAGGGAACAAAATCACCAGAATTGAGTCTCAGCTCAGATTGAATAGTTTGAAACGAGTGTCTCACCAAAGGTAAGTATTGAGGTCTATCATAGTATTGACTAATTGTTTTCCCGTCTTTACCTTTAGTGCAAACGATTCGCAATAAAGGAGCCTGTGTATCCCCACAATTTGGGGTGAAATTAGATCGGAGTAAACGTAAAAAACTGAAAAATTAGACCATGCATCAGCAACGAATTCGCTTTTCATGTTACCTATTATAATTGCATTGCGTTTGAATCCTAACAATTCGCCTAAATTCTCTAAGTGAAGGCTGCTACCTTGAACTGCATTAATTTTCACCGTTTTGTTGCTTTATTGTAAATTATTGTGAACCGATTAGGATTTTTGGGTAAAAGCAAGTTGTACGGCTGATATAATATCTAACATTGTTTCATAACAACCCACATCAATTGTTCGCTTAACAGTTGAAGAGATATTGCCGTCACCAGCTTTGTATAGAAAATAATTGTTAGTTTCATTTACGTTAAGCCAAGAATGAGGGTAGATGATTTCAGACAATCCCACTTCCCATTCACCATTTAAACAAACAGGAGAGGGTAATTGAGTTTTGAAATGAGATATTTTGTTTTCTGGAAAGAAATGCATAGAACTATCAGAAGGTAATGTTACGTAGAAAGACATTTTGAAAATGAGTCGGCAATAAAAAAGTTTAACTATTTATACTTTTTGAATATCTGTCACCCAATCATTAAATTTTTCAGGATAGCCTAAAAATTTAACAAAATATTCAGTGATTCCTCCTCTTTTTCTTTGTTTGATAACATTCTCTACAGGGTAGAAACCAGAGTCGACAACTTTTTGTAATTCTGCTTCGTAATAAGTACCTTTAATCTCTTCACCTTGTAAATCTTTTAATTTATAAACAATCGGAATTCTTTGCACGATTTCAAAAACTATGAAAAGTTCTCTTCTCCAGTTTTGTTCGTATCCTTTTTCAAAGTGAAGTTTTTGTTTATTAATGCGTACAACATCACCAATTTTAAATCTAGGGGCTTTAGGTTTCTCATTTCTTAGACCACCGTATAAATTTTTAATACCTGCTTCCGGTTATGTCTACTTACAGAAACAGGTTCCATTTTAATTGAACGGTGATACGAGTGATTATAACTGTGTATTAATTTATCAATGACGTCGATGTAATTTTTAGTGTTAAATTCAGTGAAATATTTCCACATTTTTGTTTTTAATGTCCGATTAAACCTTTCAACAATGCTAGCTTTTGTTTCGTTATTTGTAAAAAAAAAAAATTTACATTCAGATTTTTTAAATAATTTTGAACTATTTTATTTAAAAACTCCTTACCGGCATCTGTTTGCAACACTTTAGGCTTCCTTTCTTTAAAAATAATTTCTAGCCCAGACTTTACACTTTTTCCAAATTTATCTTTCAGAGGAACTGCCCAAGCAAATTTTGAAAATAAATCAATGCAAGTTAACAAATACTTATACCCTTTATTAAATTCTGCTAAAGATTGCATATCGACTAAATCCGCTTGAAACTGACGATCAATATCACTTACAAACACTCGATTCCGCTGAAACTTATGTCGAACAGGTTTATGAAGAGTGTAAGCATCTTTCTGCGATAACCAATGTTTCACATCTTTTTTACTATATTTCCTTTTTACAGAGCGATGTAATGCTTCCACGCCACCGAAGCTATTTGGAACTTCAGGATTTTCGTAAAACGCTGCTAAATCTTGATGCATTGTTACCGATGAAAAGAACTTGATTGAATGACTATTACTATGAATAGTTATATTATTATATACTTTTTTTGGGAAAGGCAAAAAGTTTATGTATAAAAACATGAGCATAAATTTTCTCACTTTTATATGAAATACATTTAAAATATCACTTGTACATACTTTGATAATTTCTTTTAAAAATACTCTTATTTATTTTTAAGATGTGAAACGATTTCAACATAAATTAAAATAACAAACAATAAAAATAATAAGAACTCAAATTCAGCATATAAAAAAAAAAAAAGAATTTTATTCAAATTTATAAAAACAAAATATTGTGTGAATCTTATAAAAATCTTTAAACAAAATCCTCATAGTATTCAAAACAATCAGGTGGACATAACATGTCTCTTACTTCTCTTAAAATAATATCCAAGCGAAGATTTTTAAAAATTCTTGAGTTAGATAATGTACAGGTTTTAACAATAAAAAGTGTTCATTTTCAAAAGATTATGATAAAAACAATCAGCTATCTCATTAGCTTCAAATGATGAAACATATGAATTAAATGTTTCTTCGCGATTCCCCCCCCATAACTCCTCAGCGAAAGTCTGAGGCTGTTTCAATCCTTTTTCGTTCAGGAGGCTACAAATAGATTTTTTCAAAATTTGCGTCAAGTATTGTTGACCCAGACTAACATCCAAAGAAGAAGGTAATGTATTTTCTATGGGGCCTTCGCAGAAGGTTTTATATGCAGTTAAAAAGTCCATACACTGAAACATATTGTCTATAGCAGCATTTTCAATAGCACCATATTTTTAATCATTTCAGCCCACTGCTCTCGGGATATGGTTATTTCTTTAAAAGTGGGCTCTTTATCCTGACTGTATTTAATGCGCTTGAAAGTAAAATCAATGAAGTTCTCACTAGTTATTTGAATGTGTCGTTCAGGAGGGAAAAAGTCCACTTGGTAATTCCTCCAGTGATTCCGGCACTTTCTTTTTACGCATGATATATTCGATCCACCGTGGGTCTAATGTTATTCCCTCGGGAGTTGGGTAGTATGTTTTGCCATATTTCTTGAAACGTCTTATGTGTACTGATACGGAATCATAATAGGTGCTTGCAAAGACAAAAACATCATCTCCAATTGGAAATACTCCATCTGGTATGCAATCCTCGGTAAATTTTCCATACTTCTGAAAATAATATATCAAAATTAATAAAGATCAGAAATGTAAAAAACCTTATAAAAATTACATATTAAATTTATTTAATTTTGTTACTTACTTTTGAAACTTCTCTTCTGGCTTTCTTATTTACAGAAGATTCCCCGGCTTTTCCAAACTTTCGTTTTTCACTATGTGTTTCAGACATCACCATATTTTTCTTGTTGAATACAGCCCACCGCAATACTAACAAACGAAATGAATTGTGAACTAAAATGTGATAAGTGTCTAACGCATATCAACAGAATTACACTTGAGCGGCGTTCGCTGAGTGGTTGAAAGCAATGTATTCATCCGCTCTAAGCATTCAGATAATTTCTGACGTAGAATTCAGTCGCCGTCTTGTAGAATCAAGATCAGACAAGCTAAAACAAGTTAAATCGTAACCCGTTCACGCTGATGACGAGTATACTACGGCACATTTTTCTGAATAATCAATTTACTTTGTATCTTTACTGTGTGTGTATGTAATCATTATACTGAATTAAAATTTACACATTATTAAAATAATATAAATTAAATATTTTTTTTATTTCATTTTAATCAAGAAAATGATTTTAAAACATGTTGCCGTCTGCTTTGCCTGCAAAATTAAATTCATGAGATTATAAACATAAGTTTTCTTCAGGTCTATATGCCTTCATAGGATAATGGTTAGCGTAACTGAAAACTATTGACCTGTGTAGACATTTTGATCTGAGGCCGTGAGTTTGAATCTGGATTTATGTATTTTTTATTTGAGCGTTATTTACTTCCATCATTTTTAAAATCTATAATTAGTGTATATTTTAATCAATAGGTGGCGCCATGAGCACGTTTAACATTCCCATACTTCCATTTTTTGTGCACATTTTTAAAAACAACTCAACTTAGCTGTAGAAAAAAAAACAATTCAACTCGCCCCCTCAGCTCGAAAATCAAAGCCAATGCAGGAGAAAAACAACTCAACTCGTCAGTAGGAACGAAAAAAACTCAACTCAACAGGAGAAAACAACTCAACACGGCAACATGAACGAAACAACTCAACAGGAGAAAACAACTCAACTCAACAGCAGGAACGAACAACTCAACTCGGCAGCAGGGACGAAACAACTCAACTCGCCAGTAGGAACGAAACAACTCACCTCTGAAATGCCGTCGGCCGCCTGCAACCGCCTGCACCGCCTACAACCGCCTGCAACCGCCTGCACTGCCTGCACCGCCTTTACAGCATAATCGGCTTTTTCTACCTACTGACGTTAATATTCACTCACTCACTCCGATTCTCCCACACTAATGGATGTCGCAGGGCGATCATTACAACGTAACCTTACAAATTTAGATGTTTCAATTCTTCTTGCAAACTTCGAAAGAAAGAGAGAGAGAAAAAAAACCTGTTTTAATCACACTTCAAAACTTTGAAATAGCTTGGATATTTTATATCACTGAAGTAATATGTTTTCATAGATTTTGCCAACAACCCTTCCTACCAGTGGCGTAACGTACACCCCCGTATTGCGGGGGTCAAAGCCTTACTGACGCAAGTGCCTACCCTTTGTAAAATTCGACGTGGGGCCCAAAACCTGACTTTGCAGGGGGTACCAAATGTTCTCCGTTACGCCACTGTTTCCTACTACTATTTTATCCCCTGTATTTTTCACATGTCGAAATTTCTATTTAAAAGAATTAAATCTTTGTTTTAACTAAGTAGATTAAGTTATTCACATAGGCTCTTTCTAATGTACTGATGGTTTTATTATAGGTAAGTCCTATGAAACAAAAGTTTGTCGAAAAAAGATGATTTTATGTTAATTGGAATTAAATAACATTATTCCAAATTAAAAAAGAATTCTCGAATAACATCACATCCATTTTAATTTTCCTATCCTCTAGAATTTTTAACTCTTACACTTTGGAAATTCTCGATAGAATTTATCTCAAAATATTTAAATACCCTTGATTAATAAAAATATTTTGTGTCATTTTGAACAATCGTTATCAGTAGCTAGCTTGTTGCCCATTGCGATGAATCTTCTTTGGTATAAGAGTTTTAAATTAATGTACCTATATTTTTAGAACATATATAATGCTATAAATTGTGATACAATGTACTTGGTAGGACTTCGTTGGTATTCTTGCACTCGGGTTTAATTTTTCTTGTTCTTGTTAAGGAGAATTCAAGAAATATTGTTTCTATTCTTTGAAGTTTTTGAGAAACAACTAGCATTTAGTAACGGAGAATATTAGGACCTCCTTGCAAAGTGTGGTTGTGGGCCCAAGTCGGAACTATCGAAGGATTGCAAAACCATAACATAGGCTTTGGGCCCCTAGAATCCTGCTCCCTCCCCCAGCGATGCGGGGGTTGTGGGATGTACGTTACGCTACTGACAACTAGATTTGTTTACTTCTGTGAGACGTATTCTATTAGTAACTGATCTCAAATAATATATCAAGGAGTTGTCCGGTACATGACAGTTATTCTCACTACGAGAAATGTGTGCGGGTGTGATGTATGTAAACCATATATTTTCGTGTATAAGCCAAGAATATTCGGAACTATTTAAAAATTAAAATATATAAGGGGTTCGGCCTTATACATGAATTAAATGACCTCGAAGAACACAATTTATTTTACGAAAAACATATGTTTCCCCATTCTCTAATACTTTCCGTTAGTCATACGCGAGCAATTTCAGTTTTTTAAACTTTTTGGATACTTTGAATTAAATTTTTATTCTAAAAGACAGGAAAGTCACAGAAATCCTTCAAAGTTAGTATCAGAATCCGAGTTTCCGTCTATGTGTTAACATTTACATTCATTCATTGCGATGGCTGAATGCAGAAGGCAAGTTTTTTTTTAGGACCTGAAACATAGATCGATGTTCACTTGCCTTATACGACTTTCTATTCCCACTCATTTTCCAAATAACAAACAAAAAATGACCCCAAAAGTAAGATAGGATAGATTTTTTTTAATATTTCTAATGGGCTGCAGATTGGTGTTTTACTGTTGCAGACCTAATACATTCCCGAAAGCTGGTATCTATTTTAAGTACGGCCCCGTATAGGCGGATACCAATCGCTGCAGGTAATTTTGACGCCCAGTTTTCTCCCTAGAGAGGGGGGCACCTGAGCTCTGACGATGTGAACCTGTACTAGGATTTAATTTTGCCGAGAGCATCCAAGCCAAACAGACACTCTAGGGATTTTTTACGTGCCGTATGGTCATACGACATGGCCGCTGTCGATTTTCTGCATCATGAAATTCCACCGACTTGGAACCTTAGATGCAGAATGCCAGCGACAAACCAACCACGCCCCCAGCCGGCTATCTTGGACAGGAAAGATCAGGGGTGGGAAGACTTTTCTAGAGTACGGACTACTTCTTATTTTTTCAAGGAGTAGTGGTCCACCCAATGTCAGTGGCGCCACGGGTCTGAACCCTCCCTTATAACCCTTCATTTTTCATTTCCGATTCGTTATATTGCCATGTATATAGTACGTAAAATGTAATTAAGCATTTGATATTAGTAATTTTTTTATTTATTTCTGTTAATTATTTGTTCAATAATTTATTTTTTGCTGTTTTTGCTCCCGACAATCGACAAAATCAAAAAAATTTGTTCGGCTGCGTATTGGGGTATGTATCGAGAATGGTAGACCTTTAACCCTCGACCACCCCTCCCTTCAAAATTCCTAGTGTGCAATACTGCCCAGTGCCGTAGGTGTGGGGAGATATAAGAAAAAGGTTATTATTATAACTTAATAATAAGTACGGAATATTTATTTACGTACAGAACAAAAATAAAAAAGCAACACTTTTAAAATCGCGATTAACGCAAAAAAAAAAAGACATAAACTTAATAATAACAGTACATTTTTATCTAAAGTTAGTTTTCGTTGTTGTGTCATTGGTTGATTGAATATTAACGTCGCACTGTTCAGCGCTACTCGAGGGCTTTTGGCGACGGACCACGTAAATTTGAACCATTGTCAAGTGACGTGGACGACACCTGAGCTGTCACCCCCCTCTCTTAACTACCACACCAACGGGAGGACGTTTCAGCTCTCGACAGAATTAGCGTGCATCGCTGCCCTACACGGTGGGTCTTTGGTGTGGTACTGGGCTCGAACTCGTGACAAGGCAAGCCGCGATCCAATACCTATACCACTCGGCTAACGCGGCCACTCATTTTTGTGTCAGTAGAAGACTTAATCTGCGTACTGTCAGAGAGCCAATCTTGAATTTTTCGTACATAATTACTAACTGGTAACATTTTCAGGCGGTCACCCCAAAATGTGCACGTGGTCCACCGGTCGATCGCAATCGACTTAATGCCCACCCCGGGGATAGATAATGTACAAGATAACCAAAGGAAAAAATGTTTTAGCTTCTGATAGGATTACGAGAAATAAAACTATCGTTGTTGGCGTCTTACTTTACGGCAATTTTACTGAAAAATATTCTGCCCTCTAGGAACACATTTGGAAAGAACAGGGCTTTTTTTTTAATTCGGCTGACACATGGGTACATTTTTGAAGAAAAAATGCTCTCTCGGCTTATAGAGGATCGACTTATATTCAGAAATACATACAGTCAGATCAATGTAACGAAGTCTAGAAATCACGGAAAAAGTTCGTTATATGGAAAATTCGTTATGTAGAAGTTCATCCTTTAATATAATTTATAAACGACATAAAAAAATTTTTAAGTTCATAAACACTATATATTAAAAAAAAAAGTCACCATTCACACCTTTTTTTAAAATTAATACATGTTTATTTTATGTATCTTACCCATCAAAAAAGAAAGAAAGAAAGAAAAACTACAAGGAAAACAAGAAAAAGGAACGTCGAAGAATTCACCGTAATTTCAATATTAAGAAAATAGTTTTACTCTAAAATTAATGAATTTTAAGGGCATTTTATTATTTAAAGCATAGAAGTAGCATTAAACATACATTATTTTATAATTAGAACACGGGGACACGAGACAACTCCACTGAGGGTGAAAGAGGATATCGAAGATGTTTCTAGTGAACTGTACAAAGGGAGTTAAAGGTTGTACTTCTTGGATGAAACGTCCAGAACTCTATTGCTCTCGGTGAGTTAGGATCTAATAAAACCAGTTCAAGATTTATGACCACCATAAAATGTGTTAAAGAGAGAATAACTTGAAATTTTTTCAGAAATATTTTTAAAAAAGGGTGAACAAAGATTGAATCACAAAAGAAAAATTCATTATATAGAAAATTCACTTCGCTATAGAGAGGTTTTTTTACGAAAAAAATCATGAAATGTTCAAGGTTCCAAGAAAAAGTTTGCTTTATAGAAAAATTTGCAATATAGAGGTTCGACTGTATATTATAAATATATATATATATATATGTGTGTGTGTGAGTGTGTGTGTGTGTAATAACTTAATATTTACTTAAAGCTCTAATCTAATGAATTATTCTCTAAATAATAATTCCGAATACTGCATTTCAAAACGCGTTTCATTTCATGTCGCACTAAAGATTAAAACTTACATTTTGGCAGGTATTTTAGTGATTCCTCATCAAAGGATCAGACCTTGAATTTCCCCCTGATTTATTCGGGATTTCTAGTAAACGAACATCATAAAAGCCAACACGTGCCTTTCTTCGCGGTTGAAACTTTCCCTAAGACACTATTGTAATTTTTAAAAATAAATTATTTTTCCTTTCACTTGAACACATAATATTCTTTATAATATGTTTTTCCCTATTTTTCCTTGAGCATTTCAATTTAGAAAACAAATAATTCCCTCTCTTGTATTTTTAAACTTCTACGAAGAGCATGCTCAAAGTAAATCTCCTGATGATAATGAACGATGATGCGATCAATATCAAGATTTTTTTTTTGCTACCACCACTACAATTCACAAATGAATACCATCTCATGAAAAAGTTGCACACACAAAGGTAGAGAGAAAGACATTTATATATATAAACTTGTAATTAAAAAATTAAATGTAATTTTCATATATTTTTATTTTTGTTCTTAAATGGAAACATAATAATTGTTAAAATTGCTCGCTCTTGGATCATTAAGCAAGATGCACACACACACACAAACATAATTTTAACAAAAAAACTATCCTAAGTTAAATTAAGTTAAAATTAAACTATCGTAAGTTAAAAGAAAGATTATGCATACACATATCAGGAAATTCAGTTTTAGATCGTTTATTTAGATTTTCAACTTGCTGTAAAAATTTTAAGTAGTTTTTATTTAAATTTCCAAAACACATTAATTAAAATATCCATTTTACATGTATAGTGATTATTTTGAGTAAATTATATTTATTCAAAACAAAAGTTTTTATGCTATAGCTACCTAATATTAATAATAATAAAAGTTATAATTATTGAATATGTGAAATTAACTGTCAACTTAGCAAAAGTATTCATCCTGTTATCTGCTTTGAAAATATCCTACAAATAACCCATTTTGTAGCATTAAAATGTAAAATACTGAGAGTATTTGATGTAATATTGATAGTATGTATTCTTATGGTAATTTTTCACATGTTCTAGTATCGACAATCTAATTTCCAAAAAAATTGTGAAACATTTTTGTTGTTGGTAATTTGTCTTAATATTGATGCTATAAATTATGTTTTAATTATGAAATATAAGCTACATTTCATGTTTTAATAAATAAAAATACGAATAAATCCCACATCTGATTATTTATGTTTTAATATCGACATATAACGTGTCTATAGTAAGACATGTATGTATTATGTTGATTAATCATGTCGTTTATTGCATGTCCCAAATTTTGTAAATATTTCCCAATGTTGCTAAAATGCGTGTCACCCACACACTCACACGGTGACCGACAACGTTCAAAACCGTGATTTTGAAAAAGAGTATAAATGAGTAATTTTTTTGATATGTTGTGTCACCTGAATAAGGATATTATATAAAATTGTTTTAATAATCTTACTACAATGAAAAAACTCCCTAAACGGAATTATTTTGCAAGAAAAAAATGAAGAAAGAATGACAAATTTTCAAAACATTCACCTTTTTTCCATATACTTCTATATTTTGTCTATATTTTGTCCATATATGGCTGGAGCATCTATACAGAGCCTGAACTAGGATTTTTGAAAAATTCACGTTATTTGCAGAGTTACGATCAATTGAAATAATAAATAGTGTTTTTATTACAATTTCTCAACTCCGATGTGTATTAAAATATATGAATAAATTCCCTTCTAGATTATGTATTTAAGGTATCCGACTACGTTCCGAACCGTGATATGTAAAGGCGCATAAACGGATAATTTTCATGATATTTAGTGTCACTTAGATTAGAATATATGCATAAAATTGTTTTAAGGACATTTTAACAAAAAAATTTTTTAAATTATATTTTGGCAAAAAATTAACTTAGAATAACCTTTTTTCCAAATGTTCTCCTTTTGTGAAAAATACTTCTATTATAATAATATTTTGCCTGTCTATAGCTCAGACCTCTCTACAGAGGCTCAACTAGAATTTTTGAAATATATAACTTAGAAGTGGGTTTATTCATATTTTACGGCAACAGAGGGGAGCAATTTTAAGAAAAAAACGCCGATAATTGTTTCAATTGGTGGTAACTCTGAAAATATAATGTGAATTTTTCAAAATTCTAGTTGAGCCTCTGTAGAGAGGTCTGAGCTATATACAGGCAAAATGTTATTGTAATGAAACCATTTTTCACAAAAGAAGAACATTTGGAAAAAAAGATTATTCTAAGTTAATTTTTTGCCAAAATATTATATTTAAATTTTTTTGTGTGAAAATGTCCTTAAAACAATTTTATACATGTATTCTAATCTGGATGACACTAAATATCAAGAAAATTATGCATTTATGCGCTTTTTTAAAATCACGCTTCCGAACGTAGTCGGATATCTTAAGTAATCCTAGTTAAGGCCTTGTACAGAGAAGTACATTAAAAAACATTATATTATAAAAGAGGCATTTTTCTTAAAAAGGGAAATATATAATATATGTTCTTCTTTCTTTCTTTTTTTGCCAAAAAATTGCATTTATATAATAGCTATTGTCATAATATTCTTAAAACAGTTTTATATATATACTAGAGGACCCGACAGACGTTGTCCTGTACACACATCTTAAATTCAAAAATTCTAAATTTTTATGAATAAGCTTTAACAATCTGGACCGTTTTGAGTAAAATTTGGGTAAAATTGAGTTAAATTTCAAACACTAATTACATCTGAATTTAATAATTTAATTAACTAACGATTTATTTCAACAAAATAATAACACGAAGTGACAAATTATTTTCCTGAAATGATCACAGCACCAACTATCGGGACCAACTTGAATTATAATAAAAGATTTTTCAATATTCGATACTGCGATCGTAGCGTAGTCTGCCGGATCCAATGTAAAACATTCCAAGATCAACAATTTATAAACAAAAAATTAATTAAATAAACATTTCTAAACCGAATTATGAATCTAAACCATTCTCGAGTCCACTGAAACAGACAAAGACTTCCATCAAAATCGGTCCAGCCGTTTAGGAGGAGTTCAGTTTCATACACACGTAGAGAAGAATTACGTATATAAAGATTATTTGAAAAGATATTAAGGGGACTGCACCCTTTGAGCAAACTTCTTTATTTACGTATTTAAAAATTATATTTTAACATTTTATACAATGTTTCTATTCAAGAAAATGTTACCAGATGAAAATTCATATATTATTCACACAATTTTAAAAATTTAAATTTTTTGAAGAAAATTGGGAAAATTTTAAAATCCTACTCCTTTTGTAAAAATTAATTTTTGACCTGAAATTTTTTATAATATTCTTATGGATGTTCTTAACAACCCCTTAGGGATCGATTTTAGAATAACTTCATTCGTTTTCGAGAAAAAAAATAAAATGTTGATATACAGGCTAAATATCAACGAAAAAGCCAACATGTCTTACATTTTATTTTTTAAAAAAAAGTATTCAGTTTATAGCAAAACGGATCCCTAATTTTATTACATGCTTTTATTTTTAACACGCAGGAAAAAAATTGATGTGATTGGTAAATAATTGTCGAAGGAGTAGCATTTTGAATGCACTAAGGTTTCGAAAAACACAAACTGAGAAAAACCACTTTAAAGTTTATAATTCTGAAAAAATAATTATTATAAGCTTAATTAAACTTAAAATACCACTTTAAGATATTACTTATACGTTTTTCTTTAAAATAATTGCATTTTCATATGTTTTTCAACCCACACATTTTTATAAATGATCAACTTTTAGAGAGTACTAATTGCACAAGAAAACTCAAGAAAAACTTTAAAAAATTTTTTTTTCTGTCACGACAGAAATTTTAGCTGTTTTTCTTCTTATAATATTGAAGTATTACATTTGTATGAAAAATATATCAGGAATAAGAACTGAAATTATATAAAATTATTAATATAAAATGCCTTAGTTTAAAAATTTTACATGCACACATTTCACAAGGAAGAAAAATTACATTATTGTATTGCCTCGGAAATATTCTGCTTTTAATACTACACATTCTTTTTATAGTTATTATTTCTATTTATAAAATAGATTTTTTTTATCATAACGCATTTTTAGCTTTTTTTTCTAAAAAGGGTGTGTGGCTGAATTGCCTAATTTGTTTTCAAATGAAATTTTAGTCAACTTCTAACTTTTCGACATGCACAAGTGATATATCAATCGAAAGATAATAATGCAAAGAATAAGATTAAATGAAAATAAAAAAACGATAGGTTTGTGATTTTTAGGGTACCAAGTCTTCTTAATTAAAAACGCTAAAAAGCGTGAATCGTCTGCATTTTCGTAACAATAAAGACAGAGTTTGGCTGAAAATCAATTTTCGACGCTAACATACGTCTTTTTCAATTTTTACTATCAGCTCACGATCTCTATACATATTTGATTTGTTTGTTTGTTTATTTATTTATTTATCTTGGTGGAATTTTCAATCGTTAATAAAATGCATTTTAAAGCGCTCAATTGAGCTGAAATTTAATGTACATGATTATTTGGGATGACAATACAATAATTTAATTATAATTAATAAAAATTAATTAATTAAAACAAATTATTTAAAGAATTACAAATACAGCCACGTTGGCATCACTTTTGGCGACTTGGGTCAAATATTTTTTTTTCTTACGTGTTAAAGCATTCAGTTGAAAGGAAATTTTATATACACGATTGTTTTGGATGACAATACAATACTTTAATGTTAATTAATAAAGATTAATTACCACTTAATGTTGTGATTCTGCCCCATGTATATACATATTTATATTAATTGCAACTATTTAATAAAAAGTAGCTAAAATAAATTTTTTCTTGGTTGATCTAACTAGGAATTGATTTAAAATTTTTTTTATATTACTTGTGTGTGTGTGTTTATAACAATAGCGTTGTTACAACAATGCAGGTGAATGTTGAGTTGTATTTTTTGAATGTTTTTAATTAATATCTTTTTAACTAATTGCGATATCGGTCCGAATTGTGAATCTAAACCATTCTCGAATTTACTTGAACCCACACAAAAAAATTTCATCGAAATCGGTTCAGCCGTTTAGGAGGAGTTTAATGACAAACACACACACAGAAGATTTTATATATAAAGATTCTATTTCAACTGGCACAAAATATTTATAAAAAAATATTCATTTACACGATTTTGCAAAATTATTATTCCAAATTTGGGTAACTTAATATATTTAGATTACTCAGTCTATGTTCCAAATTCTTTTATTCATATTTTTAAACCGCCAATATAAATTCAAATCCTGCGTATTTGTCCCAACATTCTGTAGAATAATACCAATGTTGTGATTATCAGATCGAATACTCTGTAAAAAATATTTCTTGTGTTAATAATAGTTCCATAATTATCTGTAAATTTCCAAAGTCTATCGTCTGCACTTTGCCAAAGATTTATTTGAAGATAATTTTTAAAACGCTTTGTGTAATATGATAACTATTAATCACCTTTTAATATCTAATGGCTCATCAAGAAATAAACTTAGATACAGGTAATTCAAGTCACATTTGATTAGCAGAATCTATTGATGGGTATTTAATACCAAATTTGTCTGATGTATACAACAGTAATAATCGAATTATAATTCGTCTTGCGATGATTAAGTGGTAGAATTGCTATGAACGCAGGATATGAATAGCGATCACGCGCACCGAAATCAGCGCACGTGCTGTTTTCATACTTTTCAAACCTCAAGGACGTTACAGTCCTAAAGGCTGCTGATATCATTTTTGTCGTCATTCTCTCCATTGAGAAACAAAACAATTTAAGCACACACACAACCACGCACGAGATTTACTCACAAAATATACCTGTTTCGAAAATTTCACGCAATGAAAAAATGTACAATAACGTGATATTTGGTGATAACGTGATTCTATAAACATGTATCAATTTTAAGGGAGAAAATAATAAAATATAGATTTAAACTCAAAATTCTCGTTCGCATAGTTTGGCATTTTCGTATAAAATTTTTTCATCTATTTTTAAAACATTTTTTTAAAGTTTCTTTTAATTCAATTCGATATCTTATGCAAGAAATAATTTATTTCATATACCTACTCTTTGTAACTCTGTTTAAAAATCTTGGGTACAATAATCATTCAGAAAAGGGTGAACGAAAAAGGTTTATTTGTGGATACATGTTTTGGTTCTATCAAATACCGTTATAAAAGATATACAGGTGACGCGCGTTAAATTTAAATGGTCTTAAAATCCTCCAATGGCGTAGTAAGGAAATTAAAACGAGTGAGAGCTAAATGTGAGTGTGCGTATATTAACGTAGCACTATAAAGCAACATGAGAGCTATTGGCGACGAACCTCGTAATTTTGAACCTCGAGGGTGACACTTGAGCTGGCACCTCCTCTCTCCTAACTACCACACCACAGTGACAGGAGAACTTTGAGCTAGGCAGATTTAACGTGCATCGGCTTCTTCTACACGGTGGGTCTTCAGTGGCATCAGGACTCGAATCAGCGATACGTCGGCACGAATTTTCGTGACCATATATAAACACTAGGTTATTCTAGTCTACGGAAAATAGTAGATGATACCGGCTCATATATTAATTTCGGCATCTGAAATTTAAAATTACGATCAATGTTCATTCTGAAACTCTCTAGAATGATATTAATTCAAAATTGGGCAACTCTTCTAGAAGAGAAATAAGGATAATATACAGGGTATATCAGTGATACAAACTTTCAGGAAAATTAGTGTACACCTAGACAAAGGGTGTCAAACTCAAAAGTTAACTTGAGCCAAGTAAACAAGGATTAACTTTAGGAAGACCGGAAAAAAATAAAATAATAATGATAATATTCATAGGTTATTTTCGTAACGTACGTGGGTTTATTTCGTCTAATACATTATAACAAACATATATATATATATATATAATTTTAAAAGTATAATTACAAAAAAAAAACGTTTTGCAAATTTTAACAATTTTATTTTTATTCTGCGTTCGCGTTCGATTTTTTAAAAATATTGTGCCCCCATGCGTTGGCCGAGCTGCAAAAATGATCGTTGCGGGTCATATGCGGCCCACGAGGTAGACACCCCAGACCTAGACAATGAGAGATCACTTAGGAATCCATGGTCGGGAATGCTTTCCGACGCGTACGGTAGCGACGACACAAAAGACAAGAAAGACAATACACGAATAAGAGGTGAAAACATGTTTGTTGTCCTTAATACAGCAAAAAACTAAGAAACAAGTAATATAAAAAAAAGTCAATTCCTACTTAGATCAACAAAGAAAATTTTTATTTTAGCTACTTTTTATTAAATAGTTACAAATAATATAAATATGTATACATACATATGACAGATTCACAACATTGAGTGGTAATTAATTATCATTCAGGTATCGTATTGTCATCCAAAACAATCGTGTATATAAAATTTCAGTTAAACTGAATGCTTTAAAACGAGAGAAAAAAAATCTTTTAAAGTTTTAACCCAAGTCGCTAAAAATGAAACCAACGTGGTTGTATCTGTAATTCTTAAAACAATTAGTTTTAGTCAATTAATTATAATTAATAAAAATTAAATTATCGTATTTTTACCCAAAACAATAGTGTATAGAAAATTTCAGCTCAAATGAGTTCTTTAAAATGTGAGAAACAAATACCTTTTCAAGTTTTGACGCAAGTCGCCAAAAATGATGCCAACGTGGCTGTATTTGTAATTCTTTGAATAATTCGTTTTAATCAATTAATTTTTATTAATTATAATTAAATTACTGTATTATCATCCAAAATAATCCTGTATATAAAATTTCAGCTCAATTGAGTTCTTTAAAATGTATTTTATTAACGATTGAAAATTCCAACAAGATAAATATATAGAGAGTGTGAGATAACAATAGGAATTGAAGAAGAATTTGAAAGAGACAATAGGGGTGCATGTCGTTAGTATGCAGGATCCGCCAGACAGTCAAATGAGAAACCCCGAAATGACTGGCGATAGCCAGAATACTGGGGTACCGAGATTTTTCCTTACCAGATCCAGCACAGTTTCACGTTGTTTGGCTTTCTTTCTCTACTCTCAAGTCCCTGTGTGTCCACGATGAATGATTCGCTGTCGGATAATCTATGGAGCAAGCGTGCACGAAAGACACAGTTGGGAGTTTGCCTCCTGGGGTTACGTTGGGCGTACAACCGCTGTGCGGCTCGTCCATTGCAATCAGTGACCTCGTATGGCAGATGTATATCAGCGAGCTCAGTGTTCGTGTAACGTTCCAACCTACTTCCACTCTGTAGGCAGGCGAAATGAAACTTCATGGTGAGCAAGGTAGCAAAATCCGCGCGTGTACATGTACCATTATCTGATGCTTTGGTTAACGTAGCTTCACTTCTCACCGACATCAACCAAAGACTTCCCAGCATTTTGCTGTGCTAACAATAATAAACATGCTTTGTCTTCCTGTCTGTCTTGTGTTTTGTGTCTTCAGAAAAGCGCCAGAAAAACGTGTCTGACCATGCATTCCTGTGTGATTTCTCCTCCTATAGGTGTAATCTATCTGTCTTAAAAGTTTGTGATTGCTTTACTGATACGCCTCGTATATATGTATATATGTGTTTAATAATCATTTATATTTCTTCAGACATAGAGATGAATTGTTTCTTAATGTCGCATTTCGAGGCAGCAAGAGGGATATTGAAACCCTCTCTCCAAAGTTTCACACCAGCTTTAGAATATAGCGTTGCAACAGATTTAACGTGGATTCCTCTGCACTACGGGTCTTCGAACAACGCCGTCCATAAATTTGGAATCATGACCTCTCGATTACTTGGGGCACATTTTCAGATAAAATTGGTAAAAGAATAAAAGAAGAGAAATAATGTTTTTTTTTGTTTGAAATACACATATAAAATTCAAGAAATACTCCTCTTCGAGAGTACCTTCTTTTCTATCTTTCTTTTTAAACAAAATTTCAATGTTCTCTTCACTCCTCAAAATAGTCTCTGTCGCATTTTTTTACATGTAATATATATTCAGAATTTTACATGAGATTATTTATTGTTCTTTACGATTCTTATAAACACACTTAGAAGGATAATCTAGATTTCATAAAAACAGTTTCAGAAAATAAATTTACCTTTTTTACCAAGTTTTCCTATCTTTTTTAAAAATGTAACAAGTTTTCAGTTGTATAACGGAAAAAGTAGCATGTATTAGAATTTTACTTCATCAATAATGAATAAAATTTTATAGCCAAAATGTAAAGAATGATCTATAAAAGTTTTGACGCTGCAACATGTTGAAGAAAAGATGTTGTTGGGAGCGTAAGAGTCATAGAGAAAAATAATTTAGTTAGAAATATTCATTCACACGACTACAGATATACTACACTACATCACATTAAAAACACTACTCCAAGAAGTGAGCAGAAAATAAACTAGGAAAAGAGAGAACATGTTTTAAGCCAGAATCAGACTTAGTTTTAAAAAGGATCTTTATTTGATGAAATCTACACGAGCTCTGACGCTGAGAGGAGAGAGAAAAAAGACCGCCGCGTAAAAACTAAGTGGGTTACCACTTAAAATATAGATGCGGTAAGTATCACGGATTTTATGAGTATACTTGAAAGTTAATGCTGACATATAGGGCTGTTAAATATAACGATCTGGAATTAATTTAATTATCCTTACATATATATATATATATATAAATATATATATATATATATATATATATATATATATATATATATATATATATATTGAAATATATTAAGCGAGTATATAATAATAATATAATATCCTTACATATATATATATATATATATATATATATATATATATATATATATATATATATATATATATATATATATATATATTAAGCGAGGAGGCCCAGAGCGAGGATCATAACAAATCAGTAGGTTCTAGGACCACCGTGGAGGGAAATAGTTGAAATAAAAACTGTAGACAGAGGCAGTCAATGAAAGTACGGATGGCGTTCTGAGGAATGATTGATTATTCACTGTCAATCATTTGCCTCATTTCGTCTTGCAGTGATGACAAGAAATGCGAGCGACAATCAATTATGTCCTATATGCTTCAATTGGTGAGATATCAAGGGAAAATGGTGACCAGGGAAGTATATGTATACTTTGAAGAGCACGTTGACTGGTGCGTGAACCTTGTAGTAGTTTGTTATCCTGCTGGGGAATGGCATTTGGCATCCTTACTCCTCAAGAAGGGGTGTGTCACCAATCACAGCATATCCTTCACGCATCGTTGGGGTGTCTTATTCCTCTGAATATGAATTCAAGGTGAACTTGTTGTAGCACACTATGACGTCCGAAATCATGATACTACGCTATCTTGCACTACATCAGTGTCATATTCGTACATGGTAACTGTGAATGGACAAACAGACTCGTCTAAGAGTGCATTGTTGTACGTTTTTGGTGCCCACGTCGATCTAGCCTAGCACCATTACAATTGGAGTCATTTGTGCTATGCAGTCTTTGGGAGTCCCCTAATGAGCACAAAGAGAGTAGGCTACTAGAAAGTGATCCAAGAGTAATTGTTTTGGTCGATTTGAGAAAATCAAGGTTATCCTGAACATGTTGCAACATTGCGCCAGAAGGGACCCCCACTTCTTGTCAATGAATGAGTCGAGCCACGCGTGGTATGATACTCTGAACATATCGGTACTTCGTTCCAATTAACTTTGCCATCGTCGTTGCACGGTGGATTCATCTAAGTGAGTGTTGGCTTAGATTTGATGTATGGACCAAATTTCCCCCTCCTCAGTTCAATCAGACCTCTCGTAAAATCGTCTTTATGCTGAAACCACCCGGTTGGTGGTGGCCTGACATTCTCTGCTATTACACGTCTGAAGGGGAAAATACTACAATAATTTCTATGAGAGAATTTGAAACACAGATATTGACCATTCCGTAATTTCCTTCTCTTCCATTCTACTCAATATGTGCCGGAGAGCTACGCATTTCGCATCATTTGCACTGTTGGGTGAGGTTTAAAAGACATCAAACTCCAGCCTGATTTTAGATTAGTTTATCGTCAGCAAGTAAGCATTCTTGTTGGAGAACTTACAAACACTCAAACAATATATATATAAGAAAATAAACAATGTTATTAACAAAAGAAATAAACTATACCATTAGTGTAAAAAAATTAGACAATAAGTTAATCTGATATCGGTTACGTTTTAACCACTGTTTATGTTTCTATGTTTCTATTAATATATCTCATGAACCCCTTTCTGAGCCCAGATATAAATTTAAAAACAATAAAGTATTAGTTTCTTAATAATATGAATAGTTGATTATAAATAAATACTAATAAAATCTACAATTGATCTGCTAATATTAGCTGCATTTTTGTGATTACTACTTGACTGGTGTACAGTTTTGATGTATTGCTGCAGTTCCAAAACCCGTTGGATTAACCACGGATTAAAACTTTTTTATCCACCCAAATTAACGAACCATGATCAGTCATGACTAAAATTCCTATCTAGCACTCCTTATTAAATATAATATTGGAATATCCCTATATTGAAGACAATACTGGCGTATTCTTTTGAGAATTTTTTGTTTAGGTAAAATATTGAATGTTTTTTACCTTATTCATACCTTGTGAATACAGCTACGTACCTGCGTTACAAATATCTATTTTGACCATAAATTCTCGTTCAAAATTTGGAGCGTATAAGACAGATTTGTCGTCTAATTTTTTAATACCTAGAAGGCGATTTCGTATTTTACAGTCCAAATTAATTCTTAATTTTTTTTCTCTCTTTCCCTAGGCCAGGGATGGCGAACCTTTTTGGATGAACGTGCCATTTTTTCTTTAAAATATGTTTAATGAGGTATAGACGTGCCGTCAAATAATTTTGAATTAATTTTGATTTTAATGTAATTTTGAAAATAATAAAAATAAATACCCACATCACAAAATTCTTTATTTACTACGAAAATATACATTTTGCACTGTATAGTAGTAAATGTTTCAGTTATTAATTTTAATTACATTAAATTTAAGTAACATTAGTGTGACTTCTGTTGTTGCAGATTATATACATAGATGACAAATAACTTATATTAGGATTGCAAAATGTTTCTTTTAGCAGCATGCATGTTGAATTGAAGTCATCTGCCAAACGGTTTCTAGTGAGTATTTAATGTTATTCATCTCTGAAAATAATCACTCGCAAGCATAGATAGATAAAAATATGGTTAAAATAGTAAAAACTAGCTTCTTAAAACAGTTGTATGTGTCTGGAATCGAATTCCATGTTACCAATATTTCGTTAATGACATTTTTACTTATATTGCTTGTTAATCTTTCTATTTTAATCAATTCCAACTTTTTCCTTGTTTCAATAAATTTTTGAATCCATATTGAACGAGACTAGAAATCAATAAGTTGCATTTCAAATTTTTCAATTTCCAACGAATCGAATTGAAGCAAGTTCAGTTTATCAAATAATGTCACATCAGGGTATATAAAAAACTTGAGCGCGCGTTTTTTACAATTCTTTGAACTGAGAAAATCTCACTGAAAACTCCTTGATTGAAGAATCAATTATGGAAATTAATTCTTCAATAACTATATCTTTGTCTGGTTTCTCATGTACATTTTTATCCTTGAAATTGTTTTTCAAGTTTGGGGTTACTTGCAATAATATACTTTCTGAATTAAAATGCAAACCGTTTTGATCGGTGACGTGCCCAAAATATTGTGCTGCGTGCCACCAATGGCACGCGTGCCGATGGTTCGCCATCCCTGCCCTAGGCTCATCTATCAGTAGCACAGTATGTAAGCATGTTTGCTGGTTGTAGTATCCTACTAATTCAAGATAGCAAGATCATGTGCTTACGTACGAATTAGAAATTGGAAAACAGATTGAACTTTGTTACCTGAAGAGACGTTCTCAGAGCGTTCTTCATTTTTATCTCAGATGACAGTTGGCATTTCAAAAAATGCTTATTATGGTGTAGAATGCTTTATAAATCCCTATTGTTTCACAAGTACTTATTTTTCATTGCATATGTGTGTTACAACAGCATAAAATGCAAAAAATTTTTATTTTTCATATTTTCAGAAAAACTCTGTCGTCTTAAAAACGTTTTATTGAACTTTTGTTTCACTGTTCTATTGATGTGTTATTCGAATTAAATGTACAATATACTGTGGGCTTTCGGCGCACCTTGTATTTTATCAGTGTGAGCCGTACAAATCTCAATGTATATTTGTGCGATTGATTTAATGTCTATATCAGATGAAGATGACAGTTGCAAATTCATTATACATAATCTAAAAAATGATAATTCAGTGCTTATCTGCATGTAATATAGGGAAAAAATGTGATAGCATTTTAATTGACATTTTCATTTTAGCAACTAGTTTGCACCTTTCAATAACTTGGAAAAATCTAGTTTCATGACATGTTTAGATTCATGTTCAAAACGCTTTAGAGAAAATATCTTGCAATGAAAATGCAATTTAAACAAACTGCGCGGAAGCATTTCTTGTGCTACACAAAGAGTACTGTACCAGATCATTTAGAAAAAGTTGAGTACGTTAGTCAAATGGCATAGGTGCTTGTCTTTGTAATTTAAAACTTATGAATCGTGGCAAGAAACTATCAGATGACAGAATTATAAGTGGAAAAAACCACACGATAGGCTTGTCAATCTCGTGTTATATTTTCAATCGCGGGATTTTGGGGCAACATTATCCAAATCCTGAGATCCCGGGATTAGTATTGGACTATTTATGAAAAATACTTATACATAAGCATAGTTGAAATCACATAATAAATATGTATGCATATTAAAAGAATTGATTTAATATTATTATTTATTAAAACAAAACAAAACTTAATTCATTACAAAGAACGAAAAAAAATAGAACACAATGAAATTAAAGAAAACC